>PVKN010025958.1:0-13966 GCA_004027915.1 Capromys pilorides
ACTTATGAAGAATAACTTGATCCGTTCCCTGGGATCTTCTCAAGCTGGTCAATGTTGTTAAGGGCTCACTAAGCAGCCTCTGTTCCCATGTCCCACAGCAAGTTGTTCTTTCCAATGTAGAAGAGTTCCCAAGGGCAAGGACTGTCTCACCATCTTTTATTCTGTCCTATGGTATCTAAACTGCAGCTACTCCATAAATATTCAAGTAAAATTCCAACTTATTATCCCTATACTCTCCATTGAATCTCCTTATATGACAGTTGTCTCATTTTTAAAGAAGGCAATAGGAGTCTGAGACCCTCTCGCATCTCACTATTCTGAAATGGTCTTCTGCTTCTTTGTTCTGTTTTTAAGAGACCCCTGATTACACCGGGCCCATCCAGACAATCCAGGATAAGCTTCCCATGTTAGGCCAGATGATTTGCAGCCCTGTTTACCCCTGTAACATTAACGCACATTGCCATGTGACATTATGTAGTCAGAAGTTTGGGGGATTAGAACATGGGCATATTTGGTGGAGTGATTATCCTGTCAGCCTCTCTGGCATTAGCTTATTTGAAAAAAATACAAACAAGCCAAACTTACTAGGTAGCATTTACGATACACCAGAAGTTTATGTTTATTGATTTATATTTTCCTTGAACCAATCCTATGAAGTGGCTGCCATACTTTCCTCCAGTTTTCAGATAAGAAAACTGAGTGTCATGAGCTAAGTAAAATAGATGGCCTCAAAACCTGTGAAAGGCAGGCTTCCCAAAGGGCCCCAGCCCTGCTAATACCTCTGACCTATTGAAACGAAGGTATTGCATTTTATCACAGTGAGACTTTGGACCTCTGGAAATGTAAAATAATAGTCTTATGTTAAGCCACTAAACTTGTGGTAATGTGGTACAACAGCAGTAGCAAAGGAATCCAGCCAGTCATAAAAATTCTTGGTCCAAACAAATAAGTGTTTATAAATTTCCATGGTATACTGGAATGACCTTTATCAAGCACTTTAAAAAACAAGCAGGAAGCTTATAAAGAAGTGGGTATAAGATGTTAAACCTTGATTTTTAGTTTCCTTTTGGGATGAAGAGGAAATCTAATCTAATGTCAGTGAGGTCTCCAGGCTTTGCAGCTGAGGACTGTAACAAACAATTCCATCCTGATGTTATTATAGCAAGCGATTTGTGTGCACCAGCTTTAGCTGTAATCAATCAAAAACAGGAGCCAAGGCATGCATACCTATGAATTTTGATGTGAAACACAGCTTCTTTGTTGCCAATGTTTCGTATCAATAGAATCTTTTGAGTGCTGTATTTGACAGGGCAAGTAGAAAAATGCAGCTTGTCAGGAAAATCCAGGATGGCTCGTGCACCTCTAGCTTTGATGGGTACAATAAACTTTTCTCTTTCGGTAACACAGGTCAATACATGGGCATAATCCTATGAGAGAAGGACACAATCATTAGGTGTGGAAAAACCAACATGATCAAACTAACTCTGCAGGGAAAGCAGTGGTTATGCCAGGCATTCTTGCAAAACAATTTAATGTAGATCTGTGCAAAGTTCTCAAGACACACACATTTTTAATTAGATTCTCTTTTTTGAGAACAAGAGTATAGTTCAAGTGTTAAAACCTACAAGCCAGGAGAGAAGCTCAGGCTTCTCACGTTTCCCATGTATCAGAGAGGTGGGAAGGGACATGGTGACAGCCAAGGGACATTTTTGTTTAGATCAAAGGAGATTCACATCAATTTCCCCAAGGCCCCCTTCTAGCCCTTACTTACTGCTCCAGCCCATGTGTTGCATGGATCATTCCAAAGACATATTTGTGCCCACACTCCGCAATGGAAGTCTGCAGTTCCTCCATCAGGAGTGGAGTACGTGCCCCCACCCCATGCTTTGAGCAAGAGAAAGTGGTAGAAGTTATGTTACGCCAGTTTTAAGCAGAGTCCTCCACAAGCTTTGGCATTTCCATTCTTGCTCTTGGAACCCCACCACTGCTATATCAGGAAGCCTGGGTGGCCCACTGTAGGGCAACACCCCAGATACCCCAGCCAGGGTGTGGCAGTCTAGCTTTGGCCAGCTGATGTCCACATATGTGAGGAAGCCCAGCCAAGATCAGCAGAGCCATTGCCTCAACACAGGAGCAGGCCCTGTCAAGACCAGAAGAATAACCCCACTGAACCATAGTCTGTGAGCAATAGGAAATGCTAATTATTTAGGCTACTAAGTTTTGGAGTGCTCTATTGTTATACAACAACAGTTAACTGATACATAGTGCCATTTGAAACTCTTCTCTTGTGAAACGCATTATTGACCAGTTCAAATAAAAATGCTTAGGCCTTTGGCATTTACTCCATTCTTGAGTCTAAATGTAACAGAAATGCTGAATAAAGTCACTCATCGTGTTGTCTCATTAGATAGAAATAGAAGTTTCACTAGCAACATAACAGAGCAAAAGCTAAAAGTTAAAATCCTTAGCAAGACAAAATGTAAGAGAAAAATACTAACAGTTACCTCAAGAATTGGCTAGAAGCTCAGAAGTTATCATGAAAGGAAGCTATTATCTAACCTGAGTTTATGATTTTTAATTTGCAGTGCTCTCTTCAGGTTGCTGTGTTTCAGCTGCAAGGTAATCTTAAAAAATTGGAATATCATTTTGAACTTAAATCTCCTTTCATTAACTATGTTCTAAATGATATTAAGTGATGGAAGGTTTTCTGTTTTGTTTTGAGTACTGCAATTTGGTACCAGGGTTGAAGTCCACAACCCAGAACCTCCAGGATATTAGGAAAATGTTCTACTTCTGAGCTCTCTCTCTAGCCTCTTTTGTTTTGTTTTAAAACCTTTGGACCATCGAGTACATGGTAGGAATGGGAACATCTGGCATACAGATTTGACATATGGACCTGCCATGCATGCAGTTTAGAAAACCACAGAACAGGTAGGAAGAAATGGTATCCCCAATTAGTTTATTCTTCCAATTGTGTTTATTAAGTGCCCTGGAATACAACTGATTAGGAAGTCATAACCCTTTTCCCTCTCCATGAGAATGGAAAATATAATGGATGAGTAAGAAACATATAATGTGTAGTGAAATATGTAAATAAATATAAAGATGAAATACCCAGCAGGGCTCTGAAGCATGGCCTTTACACCTGCAGTTCTCCCTGCAATCTCCACATTTCACACTCATTACCCAGCTACCCAGATGGCACCTCATAAAACATAAACATATTATGCCCAATCCAAAGTCCCTAATTAATGGCACTGCTTGAAATTATGCACAAAGATGTCCCGCCTGGAGTAGGTGTAGCTGTTGAAATCCAGTCCACTCTGCTGATCCCAACTGTAACAAACCCAGCAGGGGAGGGTCCCTTTTCTAGTACCTGCAAAGCTGAGCTCCTATTCCCAGCACTCTCTCCATCTGAATTCCATTCCCACCCAGCATCCAGGCCTTGGCACTGTCATCTCCATCCTTCCAGTGGCCTGGGTTTAAAATCATAGAACAAGGCATTCTGAATTGTTCGGTTTCTTAGTAAGTCCTGTTGGATCTACCTTCCAAAAATATCCAAACTTTTGATCATTGCTTGCTACGTCCCTACCTGCCACCCTGGACCTAGGCACTGGAATCTTTCCTTTGCTAAGGGTACTTTTCAACAGTGACTGTCCCCTCCACAGCCATTTTCCCTCCAAGAGCCACAGGGGTCCAGTCAAGATCCTGTCACCCCAGGTTGTGCCTCTGCTTAAAGTCTCCTGTTCGAGAGCTGTTGGGTACAGTGTTGGCTAGTGAGTGAAAAGACAAAATTAGCATGGTGAGGGACAGTGAGTGAAGAGCCCAGAGAGTAGAGGTCCTTCCTAAGGAGGTGACATTTGAGCAGAGATCCTTGAGTGAGGGCTGAAGACACCGGGAGGAATGGCTCTCTACGACCATATGGGAGCAGAGGAAGAGCAATGGTTAGATAGCCAGCTGACAGGTGCTGGTGTGGGTGTCACAGAGCATCTTCAGAGCCAGGCGGAAGACCCGAGGATGGCCGAAAACATTAATGATGCCAAAAGCTAACAAGAGTATAATATAATCTGATTTATATTTCAGACAAATGTTGGCTGCTATACGGCAGTATACTATAAGGAGACTCTAATGAGAGAAGGAAGGTCAGCCAGTGAGGAAGCCACTGCAGGGTCCAAGCAAGAGATGACACTGGCAAGGACTGGTGTGACAAAGTGCTCTTCTTAGTGTTTGGAGAGTAGCAAGAATTCGATAATTGTTAGCTGCAATGCTTAAAATTTTGTATTAAGTACAATGCTTTGTGTACAGCATTTGGAAAAATTCAATGTGTGCTCACTCTCCTTGTCAGGATAATAATTTAAAAGTGGTTATAATAACAGGACAAGACAAGTTCAGAAAGAGACAGGGGCTTTGAGAAAAAAGGCATGGTCCTGATGCAGGCAGGGGCAGCTTTAGGTTAGAACAACCAAGGTGGCTTCCCTGAGGAGGTGACCTTTGGCTGGGGACCTGAGTGGCAGGAGCCAGCCAGGAGAGCTCCAGGAACAGAGTGTTCCTGGCACGGGGAATTGTCATAAGAAATCGTAAGGTGGAACCAAGTAATAAAAATTAATGAGCGCTACTCATGGCATTTATTAGAACTGGATTGTTGGACTCTTCGTTTTGCAATTGATTCTGGTTTCCAGATGGTAATGTCAGGCTCAGAAATTATTTTGTTGGGATATAAGGAAGTGTAAATAACACTAAGATCTTAGAAAACAACACAGAATTCAACAGCACATCAGTCTCTCTGCTTGCAACAGAAATCCTAAAGAGACAAACACTATTTTCATTTTTTCTTAAGTGATCAAACCCAGCCAGCAAAGGTGGGTTGGGAAAGCAGCTGGTGCAGGTGGGAACATAACTAATTGAGGCTTTGAGAGCAAATGAGGCCGCTAAAGCCAGGATTAGAGAAGATTCCAGAGTTTTGCCTTCTCTTATTTTATCTCCACGTACCCTCTGCTGTATTGTACGTGGAACTGAAGACAGCTGGAAATGGTTTAAGAGGCTGATCAGAATATTAAGGGGGATATTTTCGAAGATTTTCAAGTTCCGAAATGAGGGCAGTTCGAAATTTGATCAGAATGACATACTTTCTCATAGTCAGTTTGTCTATCCTTAAAATAATATGAAGAAAGTAAGTTAAGCAAGTACTTGAAAACACATTCTAATTTCTGAAGTTATGCTTTTCATAGCGCTAGCTTAGATTATGCAACACACCATTATATATTGCTCAGCTGGCTTAGAATTAATTCCGGGGTGATGGCTCAGGAGTCTCGGCCTGCCTGAGAGCTAAGCAATTACTTCAGCAGATAGACTCCCTTTCACTGCACTGAGACCCAGGGCAATCAGGTCAGCACTCAAAGTCAAAACATTCACTCTGAGCTCTTTCTCTTCTATTATGAGAGACTTAGCCATGAATTAACTCTGTTTCTTAAAATGTTATCCTACATAACAATGTTTCCCAATGATGAAAATTCCAGACTATATTTTGCTTTGTTATCTTCCTTGGGGCATGCCCACCCTCCAAGCTGAAAGAAAAAGACATGGCAGCTGCGGACAATGAAAATGGTAGGCATGACTGTCCAAGAAGGGAAAAGAATGAAGCTTGATTTTATATTAGTCCTGTGGTAGAATGCAAACATGACAATAATTCTGTCCTTTAAAATCTCTGCAAAGGGGAATGATGTCTTCTAGTGCAATAAATGACTCTAAGCAATCAATCGCAAGGACAGTGCTCTTAAATCCTTACATCTTCCATCCACTTTTTCTTTACTTCTAAAGTAGATGGAGAAATGGCAGCAAAGCACAACTAGATGTGACCAGGACAAGAAATTCTCATTAGGAATTTCATACTTAATATCCCTGGAAAACGTTCTAAATTCCCTAGACAGTTAAAAATATTTATTATATAGTATCTCCTCTATCTGAAATTCACCCCTCCAAAAGGACAATCAGCTTGGAAATCCTAGTCAATTTAAAAAACAAGATTGATCAGATATTTGGGGCTTTTTCTCTACCACTATGGCTCGTCATGTGATTTAGCTCAGGGCCTTCCTAGAGGTATTTATATTTTTCTCTCTGGCAAAAGAGAATAACTTCTGACTTTTGGCCATAAGTGATACCTAGGATTTCCAAATATATTTATACTATTTTGTGCTTAGAATACAAATAAAATGTTTAATTCATGATTCATGTATAAGTAATATACTTAGATCAATTTCCTCTTCTGTTTTTTGTTTGCTTGTTTTTTTGCTAAGGTGCCCTTAAATCTACCAATCCTGCCTTCACTATTTCTAGGACTAACCCCTCTAGAATCTGCTCGATACCAAGCCTTCTCAGGAGCTCTAGATTTTTCTTGAATCATCACCAGTTTTTCTTCTTTACTCCGCATTCACATATCAGCTTATAAGCATGCCTGAATACTCTCATCTTAATTACTAAAAAAACCCTAACCTTGGCCTTAGCATCCACCTTCAGATTTCCATTTTTCCAATTATCTTTTATAGCAAAATTCACAAATGTTATTTGTGCTCAGTTCTCCTACCACTTCATTTCCATTCACTCCTTAATGCCCTAATTAGACTCCTGCACCCAGAATTCCTCAGAAACACTTCATACTAAGGTCGCTACATGACTCTGCCAAAGTGAAAGGTTAATTCCATATTCTGATCTTACTCCTAATTCCCCACTTTTCCTTTCCTGCTGTTGACCAAAATCTTAGGAAGCAAACCAGCTTCCTCTCTTTCTTACACCCTTCCTTAGCCAATTCTGACAGCCACCTAGCTCCTCCTTTGCTGTCACCATCTTGGTCCCACCCCTCCTGTCTCTTGCCTAAGCTGTTGCAAAGCCTCTTCTCCTTCTATCCAGCTCAGCTACACACAAGAAGAAAAAGAGCAAAGTGAGAATAGCTTGGACTCGACAGATGTTTATTCCTCTCATGTAAGAAAGTCTGGAGTTAGGGGAGGGCCAGCTTTGTTCAAAAGTAGCATCAAAGACCCAAACTCCAAAATTCCTGCTTTCCCATTCCAGCACAGAGATCCATCCTCGGTGCCACCTCAGGGGGCAGGTGATCCCAAGGATGCCACTCTCTCACAGCCAAGCCAGAGGCCAGAAGAGGATGACAAAGAGACAACACAGAGCATTTCCGGCCTACCTACTCTCTTTAAGTAGAATCCCAGAAGTCCTCCAACTTATATTTTAGCAGCAAACACCAAGACACATGCAACTTCGAGGTTGGCTGAGAAGTATAATAATTTCTTATTTTAGGCAGCAGTGTGCTCAAACAAAATTTGTGGTTCTCCCTTATACACCACTGGTAGGGATGTAAACTACTACAGTCATTATGGAAAACAGTGTGGAGGTTTCTCAGAAACTTAAAAACAGAACCACCGTAAGATTCAATGACTCCACATATGGGTGTGAACCCAAGGGAAATGAGACACATATTGTGAAGAAATGTGTACTCCAGGCCAGGAAGATGGCTCAGTGGCCTAAGCATCTGCTGCCTGGAAAACGTGAGGTCCTAAGTCTGATCCCTGGTACCAAAAAATAAATACATGAAAGAAAGGAAAGAAGAAAGGAAGGAAGGAAGGAAGGAAGGAAGGAAGGAAGGAAGGAAGGAAGGAAGGAAGCCACACTGCTACATTCACTGACTATTCACAATAGCCAAGAAAAAGAATCAACATAAGTATACAATAATGGTTGCATGGTTAAAGATAGTGTGGTAGAAATACACAATGGAATTACATAATCTTAAAAATGAAGACAATTCTGTTGTCTGCAACAACATAGATAAACATGGAAAACATTATGTTAAGTAAATAGACCAATCCAAGAAAGCCAAATACTATATTATCCCATTGATACATGGGATGTTAAAAACAATACAACACACAGAAGAGAGTAAAATAGGGCTATCAAAAGTTAAGGTTGGTGCGATGGGGAGATGTTGTCTCAATCAGACAGGAGGCGCAAGTTCCAGAGACCTATTGTGATGGCAGTGAGTAGCTATCGAGGTATTGTACAGTGCACTTCCTGTGGTTTCCATATTGTTTGGGTGTGTCTGTTCAGGGCTCATGGATTAGAATTTAATCCCTGTCTTGAGGTATTAAGAAGGTCAAAACATAATCTTATCATGGCATTTAGAAGTATGGCCTCAGGGAAATGGCTGGGATTAAATAAACTCATAAGAATAGAGCCCCAGGATCATGCTGATAGTGCTAGTCCTAGTGTTTTGTAAGGGGAGAGGGAGGGAGAGAGAGAGGAAGAGAGAGAGAGGGAGGGGGAGAGAGAGAAGATATGCATAACACATACACGCACCCAGTCTCTAGCTATATGATGCCCTGCATTGCCAAGGCAGTCTGCCAGCGAGGAGGCCATCACCAAGCTCCTCACCTTGGACTGGGACTCTGCGATAAAGTAAACTTCTTTTCTTCTTAACTTACCTAGTCTAGGGTGTTGTGTTATTGACAACAAAAACTTGACTCACATAGTACTTGGAGATTGCTAAAAACATAAATTTCAAATGTCCTCACCAAAAATAAAATAAATATGGAAGGGAATGGATTTCTCAAATAGCTTGACTTAGCCATTCTGTATCTACATGTATATCAAACTAGCATATATATTTTAAATACATAGTTTTGTCAGTTAAAAATAATTTAAAGTTTTTGATTCTCCGGCCAATGAGAAAACAAAAAACGGATGTCAAAGGCAGACCAACAGTCATTAGGCCTTGCAGCTCTGTTAGTCTAATCCCTACTCCACAGCCAGAATGGTCCTAAAATGTGAGGCAGATCATTCCATTACTAATCAAATCCACCAGAGAGGAAAAAACATTCTCTCTGTCCATGTTGCATGAACTGTAATTCACTAAACAGTTGATGTGGAAAAGTTTGGTTGTTTTTAGAAGAATTTGAACTGGTAGCTGCAAATCAATCATAGAATTAGAAACTTTTTTTTTTTATTTAGTACAGGGTCTACAGGGTCTCACTACACAGACTAGACTTGTTGTGATCCTCCTGTTTTCAGCCTCCCAAGCACTGGGAGTACAGGCATGTGCTACCATGCCAGTCTCAGTGGCCATCTCATCATGCCCCAGGGCAGGGCTGGCACAGCATGTAGAATTAGGAACTTAAACCCTAGTGATCTAGGTAAGGATTTTCATAGGATCTTTACAAAACCAAAACATAATAGACGTTTTGTGTCTTCTCATATGATGCAATCAGAAGCACCACCCCACCTAGGAAGGATCTCTCTCCCCACAGAAAAACATGAATGGGATCGAGGCTGCAGATCTCATGATATGGATGCAAGCAACAGAGGATGGAGATCTTTGGCACAGCCATGGCACCATGCAGCAAGCCATGGCACCAGCTTAAGCAAACTAGAAAAATTAGAAACAATTGTGATTCAGCTGGGGAGACCTGGATGGTGCCTCGGTATTGGATGATATTAGGGAAATTGACTAATTTCTTGATGTGTGAATGGTATTGTGGTTACATTAACCTTTAAAATGATCCTTATTCTTCAGAGACAAATAATGAAGCATTTACAGTTGAAATAATATGATGTATGTATTTAAACCCCCCTGGGGCGAGGAACACAATAGATAAAGCCAGATGGATCATGCACTAATAATTTGAAAAGCTGGGTGAAGATGGCTTACTTTTATATATGCATGAAAGTTTCCATTTTGAAGGTATTTTAAATACTTGATGGACACTTTCTGTCCCACTGTGCGGACTGTCTAAGGTTCTTCATAATCTCAACCTCATCCCCTGCCATTTTCCTAGTAGCTTTCTCTGCTCCAGTCCTACTGCCTCCTTGTACTTCCTTCAGTCTACTGCCAAGAACTCTCCTTCCACAGGGCCTTTGACTGACATTCCCTTTCCCAGAAAGCATTTCTCTCAGATATTCACATGGCCTAAGTTAGTCTTCTGCCCAAATGTCACCTGAACAGTCTCTCTTCACATTCCTACTGAAGAAAAGACTTGTCATTATTGTCTAGCCTCATTCATGTTGATATCTGACATTAAATTACACATTTGTTGGTCTATTCATTGTGGATATCAGTTCCAAGAAGGTGAAAGATTACCAGGTTCTCCATTGGGTACTGGCCCACAGAATCGGGCCTGAACGAATTAGATCCTAGCTCACAGAATGCCCAGAGTGAGTGAAAGACTATTTCTCAGTTTTAATATCATTATTTGGATAACATTCTACCAAGAGCTCTTCATAAAGAGAATTCCCAGAATCCTTATTAATCTATAAATATATTTATCATGCATAGAAATCTAAAAAACTAATGATGTGATTCAATGGAAACATGAAAAAAAAATTGGAGGAAAACATCCTTTTTAGAATAGACTTCTGAGACATCTTTCTCCTGGTTGAAATGACAAGAAAGTAAGTTAACTTCTGATGGGTTCAGGATGAAAAAGATGTAGAATTTAAGCCCTGAAGCAAGAGCCTGCTTTTGCTTTTGTCATCTGTAAGTCATTGTGAAGTTCACAGAACTTCTTTAAATTTTTAGATTAACTTTTTCTTCTTTATCTCACTCCACAATGTCTACTGCACACTTCCCATGTACTGGGCACTGCGCTAGGCTCCAGGGTTGTAGAGCTACTCAGAATTAGGAGGGCTAATTCCAGGGAGTGAGAAAATAAAATCCCATCATTAATTTTGCAAATAAAAATTACTGATTGTGAATCAGGTGTAGTGGCACACACCTATAATCCCAGAACTCAGGAGGCTGAGGCAGGAGGATTGCTGTGAGTTTAAGGCCAGCCTGAGACCTAGAGAAGTCAAGGCCAGCCTGAACTACATAGTGAGACCCTGTCTCAAAAAGAATATTGATTATGGAGATTTTTATGATATCTACTCTTTGGTTCAAATTCTGGCAATATAACTCATCATTATTATTAAACTTTTTCTTTTTTAAAGGGAGTACAAATTAGAATAAAAACAAGAAATTACAAATGATACTAATTTTCACTTAAGAAAGTAGTATGAATTTCACAGTATTTGCTGTAAAATATAGTGTTGTCTTCCAACCAGCTACTTGTATTACCAGATATATGCATGTAAAATTGGAAGAAGAAAAAAGAAAAAGAAAAAAATGTATAAGAAGTTAAGATGACAAAAAGGAGAAATAATTGAAACAAAGATGAAACAAATTAAAGTATTGACTGCTTCTTTCCACAGACCAGCAGAACTGCACAGTACAGCTGCCCAAACCATGCTGCTTACATGCATAGATCAATCTCTTTATTACTGTACACCTAGGAAGCATCAACCAGGTTAACATGGTTTTAAGTTTTCATAGTAACAGATCAGGGGGCCGGCAAGATGGCTCAGCGTTCTAAAGCGCCTGCTTACGAAAGCTTAGGCAACTGCAGGGACCGCAGTTCAATCCCTGGCACCACATGCTGCACCAGCCCCACCCGCCCCGGCAGGCTGAGCAGGCCATAATAAAAACAAAAACAAACAAAAAAAACAGATCAGGAAAATGAATCAGATATTTTCTCAAAACACAGATGAGTAAGAAATTCACGATATGCATACAGTATTTTCTTCAGACTCTGTGGCTGTATCCCTACAAACCTAATAGCAGAAGCTTCTTTAAGCAAGGAAATACTTGGTTGTGCTTTTTGACAAAGGCTTAACATTTTTTAGACTTGTTATAATACTAAAGATTCAGATTTACAAGGTCAAGAAAAGTGTCAGGCTTCAGAATTTAATAGTGTTACTTTGTAGTAACATTGACTACTATATTTAATCATGCAGGATATATACACAAGGATTATTAGATTAATAACAGTTCCTATGGTTTAAAAAACTTCTGGGTGAGGATAGATAAGGGAAGCCAGAGTGAGTTTGCTGCATCTGTTATCTGGATATTTGGCATTCTTAACAAGTTCTATTCCCAGGAAGCTAGATTAATAGATGACAGATGAAAAATGTGAATTGCATTATCGTCTTCGAAGGGCTAATATACATGGGTGCTGAAGATCCAACTGAAAGGGGGCTGGCTTATTAACTGTGGCATGCTGCAATTTACATATCTCACCCTCCAGATGTGAGGAGGGTAAATGAGAATGGAACATTCGGATCAGCAGGGGATAAGGAGAGAACGATACATAGGCACTTAGGCCATCCATCTGGCCAACTGAAGGAACCGTGACACTTGGTGAAATGATTGACTTTTTCCTAAAATAAACCTGGCTCTGGTTCTTCCTCGGCTGCACTCTGGGAACAGCACGGAAGACAGCACGCCTAGCCCTCGTCGGTCACTCGGTGCACAGCCTGTCAGCTTTCCAACTGCTTTCCAAAGGCCGAGGGCAAATGGAGGCGTTGAACACACACCACCGGCCTGAGATGCAAATGGAGAGAGTGACTCTGCCTTTGGAAAAGTGAGTTCAGGAAACTGTATTAGAGCTTAGAGTCTGAGTCCTGCACAAACTCTTACTGTATGCAAAATTGGATAGTGAGGTTTCTCACAGGTAACTATGAGTCTCACTGTCTTCTTATGTACATGTGACCCTTGACAACTTCCAAATATTTAAAGAAAAAAGCATATAAAAACATTTAACATAGCTAATTTTTTTTAAACTAGGGGATTTCCAATAAACACGTGATATTAGATAAATAGAATAAGGAGGAATATGATAGGTAAGATATTATAAGCAGCCACAAAATATAGCCAACTGCATTAATCTTAAGTGGGCACATTTGCATTTCATGGTCAATATACCTACAATATATTTCAACTAGTATTTGAGTATACATAAGCATTATAAGCAGTAATAAAATCTCTCTTTTCTTTAGCTTCTGATTGAAGAAATTTTTAAACTTTTACGAACAAATCAAAATAGTATAACAAACTCCAATGTACCTAGCCCTCAATTCAACAATTATTAACATTCTGTTGGTTATTTTGGTTTCACCTATATCTCTACTCCCTTTTCTACTCTTTTGCAATTTTTAAGACAATATTGGAAAGTGCAAATAGTAAAGGCACAGGGTTGACAAATGAAATCATCATGTAATCCATTCGCCTGTCACAGGGCAGAACACTCCGTCTCCTCAGAAAGTCCCAGGTGCCCCTTTCTGAGCCAGACTACCTGCAGTAGAATGTCACCTACTCAATAGAAGACATATTTTCTCCAGCATGGAAAAAAAAGTAAGGCATATCAGCTCTTCAAATCCAGTATATTTCAAGCCAGCCACACAAAGCCTTGTAGTAAGTTTTGCGAGGAAATGTCAGGGTAGGGAGCTGACACCCGGACGAAACCAAGGCACTGTTCTCTTCCCAGACAGTTTACAGATAGAAAGCTCCAGGAAAAACCACAAGGAGTTCAGCAATATGTAACAAAAAATCCACATCTGGAGTTAGCTATTTTTTACTTGTTTCACCAGTAACCCAAAAGTATAGTTACATAACCCAAGAAATTAACACTAACGCTACAAAGAGGCATCGTAACAGTGAGATTATTACAGTGATATGTCTGACTGCTCACTGTAGCTCTACCCTTTCTCTCCAAAAAATATGGTGACAATCCTAGTGGTAAGGGGACTGCTGGTAATGACATTCACAGGAGCTGGTGAGTATCCAAGGTGGAGAAGTTGGGCCTGAGAGATAGCTCTGACTCCTCTGTTCTCCACTGACTCAGACCAAGATGGGCACCATTCAGATAAACTTGCCTGCTGTTAACATCATATGCGGCCCGACACTTTCTTCTATCTAAGTCTTGGTTTTCATTTTTGTCATCAGTCATGCTGATAAGCCCCTTGCCTCCTCCCCATGAGCCTCTACACAAAGCCTTGGCTAATTCTTCTGCCCCCTCAGAGTAGGGCGAAGGAGGGAAGCTCTTACCCTGTCTTGCTTATTTGTTACTTTCCTCACGGGGGGAAGTGCAGTTTCTATTAG
>PVKN010025959.1:0-13976 GCA_004027915.1 Capromys pilorides
AAAAGACAAAACCTGAATTATATCACAGATAAGTATGTAAAAAAGGGGCCAGCGAGATGGCTCAGCAGTCTAAATCGCCTACCTAGGAAAGTTTAGGCAATTGCAGGGACCTCGATTCCATCCCCAACACCACAGGCTGCACCAGCCCCACCCCCAGGGCAGGCTGAACTGGCCATAAAAAATAAAAATAAAAGTATGTAAAAAGGAACTTCCCTTTCAAAAGACACAGAAAAATTTGTGTTACAAATAAAGACTTAAGATGACCTGATTGTCTTAAACCCACTTTTAGAACAGACTAGTTTTCAGATACAACCAGATAACTAAAATTCTACCTACCACATTTTTTCTTGTCAGACACCTTAATGTAACGAGTTATAACTAAATCAACTTGTCTTTTTGTTTTATGAATTCATAGTGCTCTGAATGTGTTTAATATTTTATACAGACACTTACAGAATCCAAACTTTTTTTTTTCTTTTTGTCTTTTTGAGACAGGGTCTCACTATGCAGTTCAGGCTAGCCTTGAGCTCACTTCTGTAGCCCGGGGTGGTCTTGAACTCATACCATCCTCCTGCCTCAGCCTCCTCCCAAGTGCTGGGATTACAGACGTGCACCACCACGCCCGGCTCTCTAAACATTCTTAATATGGTACATTGGCACTAGAAGAATACTAGGAATGGAAAAAGGCTTTTAAAGATGCATTATTTGTAGTCAGGAGTGGTGGAGCAAGCCTGTAATCACAGTGAGAGGCTGAGCAAGTCAAGATCCTGTCTCAAAAAGGATGGGATGTAACTCAGTTCAGAGTCCCTGGGTTCAATTATCAGCACAGAAAATTAAGACAAAAGTTAAACAAAAAATACTGCTAGCTTAACTTTCTTAAAACAGCCAAGGCAGAAGGAATAATAAAAACTGAACTGACTGCAAACCAGGTTTGGGATCCATAAGTGAGTAGCTAGCCAGGGCTCCTGGTACATACAGTGGGACTAATAAAGAAAATATGTCCTACTTCTCTCCTGCTGTGACTAAGCTACACCACAAGCACTACAGGCATGCTTCCGTGAATGACAGCAGCACCGTCCTCCCTGCTAGTCTCGCTCTAAAATTTACAAAAACACTTCAGTTCGATTCGAATATTAAGAAGACCCCTAGAGATCACAAAACGCTAAATAACGTAAATGTTACTTGCATCATCTAAAAGAGCTAGGAGACAACTCCAAATGGTTACTAACCTCAAAGAAGTACTTCACAAGTTTCGCAAACATGTATCTAACGATGTGGTTACAGCAGAACTAGGCAAAACTAAGCCCCTGGGCTAGCAACTGCAGGGCCGGTTCTGAATTTAAAAGCTGTCCCCACATACATAGCCTGGTAGCGTGACCGAGTGGTCTAAAAGCTGTCCCCACACCGAGGGAGCCCTGTGTCTCCCAAGCCAGCCAGGTCTCTTCCTCCCCCGGGAAGCGCATGACAAACAGGGAGTCAGTCACGCAACTGAAGTCACCGGATCACTTAGCAAAAATTACACCTCGCTTCTAAACTTGGAGCCAGATGGCCTTGTACCCTCAGAAGAAATGGGGCTTGAGGGAATTCGGGGACGAAGGAGCTTAGAGAGCCTGCTTTATGCCCCGTAACCACTGGGCCCCTCAGGTGGTCGAGTCCTGGATTCCAACCCGCTTCCTCGCAGGCCTCGCTCGCCCAGCTCGGGGTCCGTTTTGCAAGAGTGAAGGAACTTTTCCTGCTTTATCTCCGTGCCCGGGAGCACGAGGCCCTGCAATCCAATCTCCTAACCTGGCAGAGGAAGAGTGGCGGAGGAAGAGGAGGAAGCCAAAGTAATAAAGCTTTCTGAGAGACCAAAAAGAAAAGAAAGAAAAATAAAAAAAGAAGAAATAAACACTCGGGTTCCTCTTCCACCCAGGCAAGCCAAGCCCAGGACACACAGCGCGCCGAGCACCGGGGCCCCGCGAGCTGAACCCCGAGTTCTGTAACCCCACGCGCGGCGCCCAGCTGTCAGACCTCAACTAGGAGACGAGCGTTAGGATGGAGAGGAACAAAAAAGCCGCGCCACGGCGCGCCGGGCCGGGCCGGGCCGGGCCAGGCCGCGGCTGAGGAGAGTAGGAACCCGACCTCCGTCACAAGTACCGCCTGGCCGGCGGCGGGGTCCCTACAGGCCCTGGATCAGGCCGGCCGCGACGGCCCTCCACACGGATCCGGCGGTGGTGTGGACCCGGCTCCGCCCCTCCCCCGCGTCGCATTGTCCGCCTCGATCCAACTTTGACGAACGTGGACGCCGGGCCTGGCCGGCCTCGCCGCCTCAGCCTCGTCTCCGCCGTGGGCCTCGACCCCACCGACCCAACCCGGCCTACTCGCCGCGGCCCGGCCCCAAAGCGGCCGCGTACCTGTCATTGAGCTGGTCCTCAGTGCCGGGCAACGGGTGCACCACGAAGTGGATGGACGTCATGGCGCCGGGCCGCCGGGGCGAGCGGGCGCCGGCGGGGGTCCGGGCGGAGGGCGGCGGGCAGCGGACGGAGCGGGCGCGGGCCGCGCGTCACGGGCGAGAGGCCGCCGCCGCCATCTTCACTTCTGCCCCAGTTTCTCCGCCTCGCGGGCGGCGCCGGGGCGGGGGAGGGGCAGCGGAGAGCCCGGCGGGCGGGGGCGCGGCTGGGGGTGGGGCTCCGAGGAACGGGCGTCGCGGCGTCTGCGATTGGACAGCCTGACGCCGGTGTGCCACGGCGCTGTAAAACGCGCACCGATTGGTGTTTCCGGGACAGAGCTCCGCCCCTGGGTGGGCGGGGCGCGGCTAGCGAGTGTTCCGGGGAGCACGTGTTCGCTCAGGCGGGGCTGAGGGCGGCCGCTGGCTGGCGCTCGCGTGCTTCTCGGGGACGTCTGGGCTGGCGGGCGCGAGGTGGCGCGGTCCTCGGGTGGCGCTTCCTTTGGGATGTCCCTGGGACTACCCTGTCGAGGGGCGGGCCCTCCGGGCTCTCCGTTTTTCCTGACCTCGTTCAGCGGCTGCATTTCAAGGGGAAGCGAAGTCTGCAGAGGTATTCCAAAGGCTTGGCCCGGCGGGCGTTACATAAGGGCCTCCCTGTGGGGAGACGCGAGAAACTGAGGTGACCGCGGCGACGATCTTAGGCAGGCCAGCCCGGAGCGCATGGCGTATTGAGCACAGGGGCCCCCCGCGCAGACCTCGTTAGGACAAAGTGTGGAAAATTGCGACTAATTTCCTGGCTGAAACGACTCGTGACATTTTTATGGTTCTTAAATGAAAATTTCTTTTCCGGTTCTGCACAAAGGTTCTCAAGTTGATCAGCGAGATCGGAGGTTCGGATTCTTAAATGGAGCCATCAGCGTGTTTATTTTCTGGAGAACCAGAGTATAGCATGCTTCTCAAGGTCTTTCTTAGTTCTTCAGAAATTCAAGTCCTCTTTCAAAGCCAGGACTGAAAATCTGCGCTTCTCACCAGTCCAGGTAGGTGTGCCTAAAATCAGGCTAGAGCAAAGGTTCTCAGGGAAGGGCAAGAGCTTTTCCTCTGCTGATTCCACACACTTCTCCTTAGCAAGTTCTTGCGAGCAGAGTACATGTAGAATTATTGGTAAATCAGGACAGACAGAGTTCCCCACGAGACAAATAAGAGAACACATCATTAGGTCGCTGACTCCAGGGTCACCCCGGTTTTGTGCAGGCTAAAATGTGATTGCAGGGCCACCATTTACTAGTGCTAGAGTCCTAATATTTACAGTGGTGACATCCTTTTTGTTAAGTATTCCATAGCAGTGCATCTATCTAGAGTCTGAAGTATGGTATTCAAATAAAATATTGTCAAGCAAGAGGAGCACGCTAAGCACTTAGAGCAGTTCACATACATAGGAAACTCAGCAAATGGAAGTTTTAAAGGTCAAATGTTCACAGTTACCTACTTTACAGGCCTGTGTCTTAAAATACTCAGGCCAAGTGTGGTGGTACACAAAGGCTGAGGCAGGAGGGTCATAGTAAGTTTTTGGCAAGCCTGAGCAAGACTCTCAAAAAACAAAATAATAATAATAATAACAATAATACTCAGCTCAATCCTCTCCCCCCCCCCCCCCGAATTGAACTCAGGCCCTTGCACTTGCCAGGCAAGTGCTTATTCTATTGAGCTATCTCCTCAGCCCCTAGGATGTCCTATTGCCATTGTATAGATTGAGACACAGGGCTGGGCGTCGTGGTGCACACACGTATAATCTCAGCACTGGGGAGGCTGAAGCAGGTGAATCATTATGAGTTTGAGACCAGCCTGGGCTACAAAGTGAACTCAAGGCCAGCCTGAGCTGCATAGAGACCCTATCTGAAAAAGACCAAAAAAAAAGCTGGAGACACTGGGGTTGAGACTCCTTCGGTAAATTCTGCCTGAGACTAAAACCCAGGTCATTTGACATTGTATCAGTTCCTCTGTAGCACAGCTGCTGTCTGCAGTTCATATTTCAGAAGGAATGGACTGTTTAGAAGCAACAGTAAAAATATGGTAAGTGCACGGAGTACTACCACAATACTAGAGGAGGAGGGGACTGGACCAGATCTGGGAGAGGTCCTTCGGGCTGGGCTTCCAGGAGGGTTCTCAGCAAGGAGAGTAGCTGGAGGTTTCCTACAAGACTTGCTCCAGAGCGGACCACGCCCTGCCCTCACAGAAGTGTAAGGTTCAGGCAGACACTGAAAAGTCAAAGCTAGGCATGATGGCACACTGTTATAATCCCATCACTCAGGAGGCTGAGGCAGGAAGACCACTGAGTTCCAGACCAGTCTGGGCTACAGAGTGAGTTCAAGGCCAGCCTGAACTGCATTGTAAGACCCTGTCTCAAAAAAAAAAAAAAAAAGAATAAAAAGTACACAGGGGGTTAGCTCAGTGGTAGAGGACTTGTATAGCACACCCAAGGTCTTGGGTTTAATCCTCTGCACTAGTAAAAATTTAAATTTATGAACATATTTTCAGTACATATACATAAATGCATATATAAACAGTGCTTGGTGGCACATACCTGTATGTCCACTACTGTAGAAGCTGAGGTAGAAGGATTGCAAATTTAAGCCCAGGCTAGGTAACGTGGTGAATTATGCTAGCAAAAACCTCTCAAAAGGGGTGACGAACAAAGCGGGGTGTGGGTGTGTGTGTGTGTGTGTGTGTGAGAGAAGATATAGCTCAGTGCGTATACCTTGGGTTCAATCCTTAGTACCAACATATATATATACATACATATATATATATATATGTATGTATATATATATGTATGTTTATGAGTGTGTGTATATGTATATGTTTATGCTAAACATGTACATATGCATATAGTGGTTTTGTTTTGTCTTTTTGAGACAGGGTCTCACTATGCAGTTCAGGCTGGCCTTGAGCTCACTTTTGTAGCCCCAGCTGGTCTCAAACTCCCACTGATCCTCCTGCTTCAGCCTCCCAAGTGCTGGGATTACAGGCATGCGCCACCACACCCGGCTGCATACAGTATATATTTAAAAGGAAAACTGGGGGCCTGCCTTTGTAATTTGGATAAATTTTCCCTTTGAGGATAATTGGAAGAGTTGGACAAAACATTTCTCCATTTGCGCAAAGGCACAAGAAAGCTAGAGCAATGACACCAAGTCACCAGGGGGAGCCCGCCAGGGAGTAAAGTCCTGTGTTGAATGACCCTTTTCTTCCCAGACTACTGCAGAGACACTGAGAAGCCCAAGGCTAAGCAAGTCTTCTAAAGCGCCTTGGAGCTGGAACAGAAATCAGTGTCCAGGACTCCCTGGTGCAGTGGAAGCCTTGGGAACCCTCCTTTGTGTAGAGCCCTGAAAGGTTCCATCCCTGACGTGGCCTATGCCTTCCACCAGGCCTGTTTTCACTAAAGGCAGACCCTGAGACAAGGCTGCGGCTGTGAGTAGTCGGTTTAGAAAATGGATTACTGTGAGTTCATGGCCAGCCTGGACTACAGAGGGAAAATCCGTCTCCAAACTATAGAAGGAAAAGAATAAAAGAAGAGAGATGACAATGGCGAGAAGCACCACATGGGAATGGAGAAATAAATACAGGCAAGGGAGAAAACCCAGGAGAACTGGTCTGATGAGTATTCTACCATCTTGGGCAACTGGAGCTCAACCCCAGCCCTCTAGAAACCACTTGAGAAGGCTTCAGTGAGCCAGTGAGGCCACTGGATGTTTATCCCTGCTCCATCCCTCAAGACTGAGGGTCCTCAGGAGATAGCTCAGTAGAATAAACGCTTGTTGGCAAGCGCAGGATCCTGAGTTCAATCCCCTGTACTGCAAAAAAAAAAAAATCGTAGAGAAATTGGATGCAAAGCACACTGACAACACAGAAATGAAGAAAACTCCTCGGAGGATAAAGTCCCAATGAGAAACAGAATGAGACTCTGAATTAAATTTTTTTATAAAGCAATTAATATCATTAAGCATGTTTAGAGAGGAAAAAAAAAAAAAAAGATTGAGGGTGCCGGAGGGTGCTGATCCTTGACACTTGAAACCTTCCGCTCTTGGTGGTGAATTGTACTCCCACAGCCAAAAGTGGAGCCTCAAGAGTTTCAAATACAATTATAATTTGTACATTTGAAACAAAAAGTTCACAGGCTGGCAAGATAGCTCAGCAGTCTAAAGCGCCTACTTAGTCAAACTTAGGCAACCACAGGGACCACAGTTCAATCCCCGGCACCACATGCTGTGCCCACCCCATACCCAGGGCAGGCTGAGCCAGCCATAACAAATAAATAGTAAAGTTTTTTTAAAAAAACAAGTTCACAACAGAAGTATTTCAACAATGAAAGCGTAAGGGCCATTGAGATAGCGCAGCAAACTAAGTGCCTGCTTATGTAAGCGCAGAGCCCAGGGTTTGATCCCCTACATCATATGCTGTACCAGCCCCACCCCCAGGCATGCTCAGCCAGCCAGCCAGACCAGGGATTGTAGCACACCTCTATAATCCCAGTGCTGAGGAGGCTAAAAACAAGAGGAGCACTACAAGTGCAAGCTGCATAGTGACACCCTGTACCAAATGCATTAAAAAAAAAAAAATGAAAGTATAATTAGGCCATTTTTTTTAAAGAGGAAAAATGAGGCAGGCAAAAGCCGGGCGTGGTGGCACATGCCTGTAATCCCAGAATTTGGGAGGCTGAGGCAGGAGAATCAGTGCGAGTTCGAGACCAGCCTGGGCTACAAAAGTGAGCTGAAGATCGTTCTAAACTGCGTAGTGAGACCCTGTCTCAACAAGACAAGAAAAAAAAAGGCACGCATGGTGGTATGAAACTTTAATCCCAGCACTGACAAGGCTAGAGCAGGATAATCATTATGTTCAAACCCAGCTTGGGCTACATAGTAAATTTGAGGCCAGCCTGGGTTACATAGCAAAAGCCTGTCCCACTAATGATGTTGAACAAAAATACACAATGAGCACTAGTTCAAGAATAGCCTGGGCTACAAAGTGAGCTGCATAGCAAGATCTTGTCTCAAAAAGAAAAAATTTAAAAAAAGGACATGATGGCATACACTGGAATCGCAGCTCTCAGGAGGATTGCTGAGATTTTTTTTTTTTTTTTTTTTGCAGGACCGGGGTTTGAACTCATGACCTTACGCTTGCCAGGCAGGCTCTTGTGCCACAGAGCTATCTCCCCAGCAGGAGGATTGCCCAGAGTTAGAGAATAGCGTGGGCTACAAAATGAGTTCAGAGCCAAAGTGGACGACATATCAAGAGTATGTCTCAGGCTGGCGAGATGGCTCAGCGGTCTAAAGCACCAGCTTAGGAAAGCTGAGGCAACCGCAGGGACCTAGGTTCCGTCCCCGGCACCACATGCTGTGCCAGCCCCACCCCCAGGGCAGGCTGAGCTGGCCATAAAATAAATAAGTAAATAAATAGAGTATGTCTCAAAAAAAGGAAGAAGCATGAAGGAGGAAGTTGAACCCACAGTAGTATTTGACCTGTCTGCTCTGCAGAGGCAGCAATTCCGTATAGTGTTGAAGTAGAAGTAGGAACTAGGAAGAGACCAAGTTCTGGTCAGAAGGAAGGCAGCTCCGGGTGGCTCCAGTGGGACAGAGTAAGGCAGAGATGCGCTTGTGGGAGCAGCCCCTCTGCACCAGCAACCCAGGAAGGATGGGCACAGGTCAAGCTGAGCCCAGCAGGGCTGCCCTGGTCAGGAGGTACTGTACTGTACCCTCCCTGTGCTCCACAAGCCCCCATCTTGATTATGCTGAATTTGATTTTTTTTTTTTTTTTTTTTTTGGTAGGACCAGGGTTCAAACTCACAATCTTGCACTTGCCAGGCAGGCACTTGTGCCATGGAGCTATCTCCCCGGCCCCCTGAATTTTATTTCGCATACTTTGAGATGAGGGGCTGTTGTGTATTCTACAATGGCCTCCAACTTGCAGCAGTCTTCCTGCCTCAGCCACCCGGTCTGGGATTACAAGTGTGTGTTGCCACAACCAATGAGCCTACATCTTCGTTAGGGATGTAATAAAAACTGAGTTATGGGCCAGGCTGTGGTGGCACACGCCTATAATCCCATCACTTGGGAGGCTGAGGCAGGAGGATTGGGGCAAATTCGAGACCAGCCTGGGCTACAAAAAGGGGTCAAGGCCAGCCTGAACTGCATAGTGAGACACCGTCTCAAAAAGACCAAAAAAAGAAAAAACTGAGTTATAAAGAAAATGCAACATTCCTACACAGACTGCCCCACAGGGATAGGCTCCTGGGGAAGAAGGAAAGACCAGACTGCGAGCACTGTGTTCCCCGGATAGGAGGGAAAGGCTGCCATGAAGCACCCAGGCACTAGTTCAGGGCTGGGTTGAGCAACAGCCCACAGCTCCTCAGCTGCTGCTGCTGCTGCTGCTCCTGTTTTTTGTTTTGTTTTTTTTTTTTTTCTCCCCTGAGACAAGGTCTAGTTCTATAGTTAGGATAGATTCCCTCTTGCCTTGGCCTCCTGAGTGCTGAGATTATAGGTGTATGCTACCAGCACTGTTACACCAGTAGTGGGTGGCCTGTGTCTACCCAGAAAGTTCCCTGGGCCACTAATCCCTGCCTGTTCACCAGTCCTGGATGTCTGAGCTCTGGAAATGACAGGTGCAATTTCTGGCTGTTACCTGCAGTCTCCTGTGTGCACTGAGAAGCCACTCAGTTCCTGTCCCTCGCTCCTCGATCTCGTCCTTTTTTAAAAATGTATTTGGTACAGAGTCTCGCTACACAGATCAGATTCATAGTGTTTTGTCTTTTGGAGAGCAGGTCTTGCTGTGCAGTGCCGCCTGCCTCAGGTTCCAGAGTGCTGGGAGCTCAGGCGAGTGCACTGTACCACTCGGGTTTTACATGGCACAGATGGGACTCAGGAACCTGCAGAGCTGAGGAACAGCAGTGCTGGCGAGCCTGCCAGCCTTGGTGTCACCAGAAATGGACCTCGCACTTTACACCAGGAAAATGACAGATTCCCAAGAACAGGTATGTTCACGTCACTGGTGCCACCATGGGGGAGGGGTTGTTGCTGCACACTGGAAAAAGAGACTGAGGCAAGAGAGTTGCTGGGAGGTCAGGGCCAACCAAGGCTACATAGTGAGTTCAAGGCCAGCCAGAATTACAAAGTGAGTCTCTGTCTCAAATGCCCCCACCAAAAAAGATGACCTTTGTCATGCAGTTACAGTTAAGCAGTGGCTCTCTGCTGGGTCACTATATCACTAGCCCATGTATCATTTGGCTTATTTTTTTAATGGGATACTTTGCTACTTGAGGAATAGCTGTGAGCAGCCTCCTCACCCTGTAAACCTCATTTCATTGATCCACAAAGATGGTTGTAGCTTCTTCACTGTGCTCCTGAGGGACATTATTACGTGTGCTTCACAGTGAAATGTTTCCTGGATTAAAAGAATCTCATGATCTTAACAGTAATCTATCTTGGTTACTCTTCAATGGGAAGAGTCTGTTGCATTCAAGTAAATTGCACTCAGGCTATTTGCCTCTGGCTGGGTATAGTACTCACACCCATAATCCCAGCAGCATTCACCCATTATCCCAGTGGATCATGAGTTAATCACAGTTTTTTTGTTTTTTGGTTTTTTGGTTTTTTTTTTTTTTTGTCTTTTTGAGACAGGATCTCACTATGCAGTTCAGGCTGGCCTTGAGCTCACTTTTGTAGCCCAGGCTGGTCCCAAACTCACACTGATCCTCCTGCCTCAGGAGGATCCTCCCAAGTGCTGGAATTACAGGCGTGTTCCACCACACCTGGCTAATGATGAAGTCTTAAAAAAAAAAACTCTAAAAGTTTGCCCCATGACTGATGAGGCTTTGGAGGAACACTTAGGCGTAAACCATAACATTCCTCACCCCCCACCTGCAAAGACTCATGCACGTCCTTTCATGCAAAAGACGTTTGTAGTCTTATCTCTAAGAATTGTTAAAGCCCTTACAGTTTTCAGCATTACTGAATAGTCGAAGTCCCAAGTCTCTTCCAAGATCTAAAGCAAACTCTTAGTTGTGAGCCCCTGTAGAAAATGTTAAAACACTTCCAACATTCAGTGGCACAAGATAAACATTATTCTAAAAGGTACACACAGCAGGATAGCAAGCATTGCGTATCCCAATACTTACTATATTTCCAAAATTCAGAAGGGCAAATGTTAAGTCTTGTAGTTCCACGTGGAACATCTGAAGCAATCTGGCAAATCGTGAGCTTCTCGTGGCTCCACCCCTGTGGCACTATGGTAGTTCCCATGGTTTCTCGTCTAGGCCGGCTTTGTTCCCTCACAGTTTTCCTCAGAGGATCTGCATTCCTGGCTTTTCCAAACTTCTGGGGTTTCCACTGAATAGGCTTCTCACTCTCTGCTTCACATACTGCCCTCTCAGGGGCACACTGCCTGGCCTCTCAGGGCTTCTGAAATCTAGGTGGAAGTGTTCTTAACCTCAGAACTCCTGCATTCTGCAAGCACCTGAAGACACCACCATGTGGATGGTGCCAAGGGCTCCTGCCAGCTGGAGCAGTAGCCAGGCTTTATTCTCTCAGTGTGGGGTTGAGTGCCTCGATTGCTGAGCACTGTGACTGTGATTCCCAGGAACAAATTCTGTATGTCGGTGCCATTCTGGAACCTGCTGTGGCCATTGCCACCATTCTGGAACTTGGGCTCTGTGGCTCTGCCCAAGGCAAAGTCTGTCTCCCTTGCAATTCTGAGGCTGCAGAGGGTGGAAGTCTGCTGCCTCCTGTGATGCCCTCAAGCCATCCTTTCCATTCCCTTGTTCCTTGGCAGCAGAGATCCTCTCAGCTCTATCTTTGCACTGCACAGCTTTATTGGAGCTTCCTTTCTGGTCAGACTTACATTTTAAAATCATCCTTCTGGGCTCTTTGGTCTGGACTGTCAACGTAAATCTGACTAAAAGCACCCAGCAGTAGCCATGCCACTCCCTCAGTATTCATTTGCTTTGACATTTGCCAGGTTAATCAGTCCCTCGTGCTTAATCTCAGTATCAGGCAAAGTCTCTAGACACGAGCAAAATGCAGACAAACTTTCTGCCAAGTCAAAACACATCCTCTTGAGTCCAGCAACCAATACAGTGCTTCCCAGCAAAAACCTCCCAGCCTGGTCTTTACAGGCAGGATTTGGTTTTTTGTTTGTTTGTTTGTTTTTGTTTTTTGAAATTGTGTCAGTTACTTAATTAGGTTCTTAGTAAGGAATTTAGAACACTGATTTATGAGGATAAATACCATTTGTCAGAGCAAAAACAGACCACAGGTAGCTCAGGAACTGAGGAACAGCTTTCATTTTTGCTAAAATCTGTGAGCCCACCACTTTGTGATCCACCTTGCACTGCTCTAAAATCTGGTCTCTCTCTTTCTCGGTGTTAAAGATCTCACACTCCTGATGTCTGGGTTTCCATAGCTGCTTCTTGAAGTAAGAATCAGTGAGGTGTTTGGGGATTTTTCACTTTATTAATATCAATTTTTGTAGAGGTGGTGATGACAAATTTCTGGCGTGCTCTTTGTAGAGGAACATGATTAAGGCTAAGAGGTCCCGTCACAAGTAGCAAGCCACTGTCCAACTGCTTCGGGAAGACCACTGTGGCCTCTGTGACAACCTGTGAGGATGGTCGAGATGGTGCTGGGAGTGATGCTAGCTCGAAGTTTTCTCACATGCTGAGGAAATAGATGTTTTTGAGATGAATGGCACAGCAGAGAAACAGGCAGAAGGAAAAGGGAAAGGGGCTTTATTTTCTTTGAGGACATGGGAGAGAACATGGGGAAAGATGAGTAATTTTTTCTCCCTCGATTAGATAAAGGGAGGCTGAGGTTTTTATGACCTTTTGCCAGGGGTGGAGTTTGGAGGGGATGTTTAGATATAGCTGAGGGAGCTGATTGGGGAATCTTTCCAGCAGGAAGGGTGAAACAAATTATGGCTTGGGCTAGGTTGGAGAAGAAGGGGGAGGTGTGGCTCAATTACTCTTCTCACATTAGTGGCACAAAAACCTGGCACTCAAGATGAGAGAAGGAAAGGTTTATTTAGCTCACAGGTACTGGAGGTTTCAGTCCATCCTTAGCTGGCTCCAAGGCAGAGTGACCCATAGCAGAGGGTAACCTTTTATGGCGGCAGCTAAGTGTAAAGCAAGGAGTAGCAGAAGCTCAAGCAGCTAACTTCTCTTCCTTCCTTGCATTGAAATGCAAATCAGATGAGATTGGGCACCTCCAGGACAGTATGGCTATAGATGGCTCCGTGGCACAAGTGCCTGCCTGGCAAGTGCAAGGTCATGAGTTTGAACCCCGTCCCACCCAAAAAAAAAAAAAAAAAAAAAGCAAATCACCTGCCCCTGGGGAGGTGCAGCACCCACAATAACCAATCACAAATTCCAGAAGCCGCCCCATGACTGCATGAGGCTTTGGGGAGACACCTATGCACAAACCATAACAAGGTGGTCTTGGAAAGGTGAGCTTTTAAGGGCATCAGCCATGTTAGGTGACCACCATAAGGAGTTTAGCAATTCACACAAGAGCTAGAACCTGTCCTTCCCGCCTTTCGGTTGTTATGAGGTGGGACGTCATGTCTCTTAGACAGCTTCCTGATGAACAGGGGAGTCGTCTTGGGAGCAAGAAGGGTTGATGGGATGGCAGTTTATGCCCATGTAGAGATTAGTGTCAAGTGTCTCAGCTAGGACTAGAAGTTTATCGTTAGTGACAGCTCACATTGGAGACTGAAGAAACCTTGAAAAAGTTTAAAAAGACAGCATGTTATGAATACATGTCATCATGATTAAAGGACACAGGAGGAGAAGCAAGAGGGGGGGTCTGTGATCCAAATGTGTTATTTTACCATGACTGTGTTAAAGAGTAGCTATCTTTAGTTTTTTGTTTGTTTGTTTTCAGAAGAAGTATGCATCTTTTATTAATCACACATATACTATTAATGGTGTTTGGCTGATGATATAAAAATATCTAATCATACCAGACACATGATGGTAGAGTTTAATGTCTCCAAGGAAAAATAAGAAGTGATTTTTAATAAAGAAATATACAAGTTAGTACGTGAAAAGACATTCTATTATTTGACTGTTACCATACAGTATCAGTGTATTTCTTCCAGTGGCAAGCGAAGCACAGGATAACGTTTCTCTTTAATTCTCCCACGAATCTCACTATCATTTGTCTTTTGGAGGATTCAGTTTCATACGACATCTGTGGTACTCCCCATGAGGATACCAACAATGCTTTGTAGTAAAGAGCATTTTGCTAAGTTGTTCTGTCATAGGTCCTTGCTCAAGGAATTCACTTTCATTTTCTTCTAATCTGGGTTTCAGCACTTGATTGTGTGTTTCTTCAATATTATGGGCAGGATCTGGTTGAGGCCTAGGTCTTGAGTGCTCATATGGAATGGCCACAGAAGGGTGGTAGCATACTATTGTCCTGCCAACAGATGTCAAAGCAAGCTCTACTTTGCAATTATAGTCATCTGGAAGAGAAGAATACATAGATTTACAGCAAACATGAGATAA
>PVKN010025960.1:0-13964 GCA_004027915.1 Capromys pilorides
AGCAACTACATTGAGGACAGCAATGTGTAATAGAAATCTATTTTTATCACATGAATTTATTCCTGTGAGACATAGAAAATAAGAAATAAGTAACAACTCCCTCACTCCAAGGGAATTAAAAAGTTGTCATGGATCAGTTCTTCAAGTTTTGCTCACTCTCAATGTGTATCAAGTCTGAGAAAAGTTAACTGAGTAAATAGTTATTGTGCATCTAATGGGGACAAGACAGTATAGGTCTATCATAAACTTGCTATGTAAAGTAATGAAAGAATATGTCTATACCTACCAGAATGTTCCCTAGTTCTCCTCAACCTGCAGGAGCAATTGAGATCCACCAGTCAACCAACCCAGATTTTATAGTTTTCCCTCTCAGCTCATTAGGACATACTAATCAATCAAACATTGCCCAAGTAACTGAAACTCCCTGGGTGTATCTCATGGGCTAATAAGCAAGTCTTGTCAGTTCATGGTTTCAAATCCTCCTGGTCTTCTAGAGCCTTCTCCATGGACAGCACTGAAACTAGAAGACATGTACTCTCTCTGGCTATATTATATTTTGTTAGACGGAACTCTAAGTAACCTTGCTTATACATCCATAGTTTTAGCAAAATTTCTCTCTCTTTTTTTTAAATGTATGTAGTACAGCGTCTGTAGGGTTTCACTATGTAGATCAAAGTCGTAGTGATCCTCCTGTTCTCAGCCTCCCAAGTGCTAGGATGACAGGCGTGCACCACCACACCCAGTCTCAATCACCCATCTCAGCACACCCCAGGGCCAGGGCCAGCACAGCAGCCAGGGATTGTACCCTGGTCCCTGGGCTTGCCTACATAAGTTCTTTAATCCACTCAAAATAATTTCTTGAGCTCTCATGTACAGATTTCTCCACAACTTTCTGAACATGATCTCAAAGGCAATCAGAATTAGAGATGAATCTGAGTAATATACACTGTACCATTCTTAGACTTTACCCTCTCTTCTGATGACTAAAGCTTGTAACTGAATTAAGCTATCCACCCGCCCCCTGCCCCGAGATTCCTCTTCCCTGTAATAACTTTTTTCCAGGATGATATATTCTTTTGTAAAAATACTTCTTACAGCTTCTTTCCACCAATAATTCTAACATGCTCAGAACATAGCTGGAACTCAGTGGGATCCAATGTACAGGCTAAAGACCATGTTCAAATCCTATCTACTCCCATGCGATCCTTACTGGAAAACAAGGGTAGCTGAGGTAGGGTGGAGTACTAAGGATTGAATTAAATTATTCCTGTATTATGATATGGCTTATATGGGTCATTTAGGAAATAGATAAGACAGAGCAGATCTTCTGACGAATACCCTACCAGAAGAGAATGGGCAGTCCCCAAAGCAGCACTACAAAACTGCAAAAATACGTGGAGATAAGGGAAGATTGCTCCAAAATGGAGATTTGGAGAATAAGGAGAAATTAGTCACAAAAGTCTAAGGCATTAAAAAAATTAGTTATGTTCCTTCACAGAATGAGTTGTTACTTGACAGACTATAGCTCTACCTTTCTGACAGATAAAGCATACCCCACCAAAGTTCCCCTTTACCTGCTTCTGTAGCTTTAGTTGCCTACAGCTTTGGCAGACAGTTCCTATGACTGTTAATCCTGATTTGTCACTTTTATTGGATTGAGAAACACCTAGCAACTTAATAAAGCACATTTAAATATGTCTGGGTGGGTCATGGCAGCATGGCCTTGGGTTATTATACATCAGTTGGAATGAACCTATAGCACAGGTGTCACGCAGGCTATTTGTATACTGAAAGCTCTAAAAGGTTCAAAGTCACTGCCATATATAGTATCTTTTTTATTCTTCCCTGGTGTGGTTTCCCTGCACTGCTTCTGGACCTCCATAAACCAGCTCGTCAGTCACACCCCTCCACCATGAGGTTTCTGCCTTACAACCTGTGAACCAGGAGCTGAATCTTCTTCAACTGTGAGCCAAATTAAAATTTTTCTCCTTCAAGTGATGGATGTCATGTGCTATGTCTCAGAGATGGGAAAACCAACCAATACAGTTCCCTTCACATGTTAATGGGTTTCTACCCTAAATATCTCTGTCTTTCTGCCTGTGGACTGCCTCTGCATGGATGGCATAACTGACACACTCCTAAGGTAGGCCAAAACAGTGAGTTAATTCTAGAAACAACCTTAAACTCTTGAGGAGAAGAGGAAAGTCCATAAATCGTTCCAGTTTCCCTGTCCTTTGCTGGGAACACACTCTTTTACAGGGTTCCTGACAGGACTGAGACACAGGTGTTTACAGTGATTATTACCTCTGAATGCACTTCATGTTGATTTTTGCCCATCCATGTCTCACATTTCCTACTCACTTGCAGTGTTTCTGGAACTAAATCAAAAGAAAACAAATTATTTCCAATTCCCAGTTTCACACTCTCTTTTGGGGAGGCCTAAGAAGGGTAAAGTGAAAGAATATCTCTGAGAGATTCCTAGTAAATCTATACAAGTAGCAGAAATTACTTCTATTAGTTTATTAGTTTGTTATTTAAAAATACTACAAAATGAGTGGCTTGACCAACAGATTTTTTGTCTCACAAGTCTCAAGACTGAAGTCCAAGATTAAGGTTTTGGCAGGTTTGCTTTCTGCTGACCTCCTTCTCCTTGGCATACAAGTGGATACCTTCTTACTATACTTTTGTATGTACAGTGTCTCTTTGTGTGTACAAGTTTCCTCTTCTTAAAGGACACCAGTTAGATTGGGTTCCAGCTTACCTTAACTGCCATATTTTAACTTAATCACCTCTTCAATGACTATTTCCAAATACAGGCACATTCTGAGGTTAGAGCTTCAATATGTAGATTTGGTAGCTTATAATAGGGGCCCAACTCAAAAGTTACACCCTTCTTAGATCATACCTTGTAGAAAATGCTTACAAAGGAAAATCTTTCCAAATATTTTAAACTGTGTATTAAACACTTCTGTTTTATCCAATGGCAGTAATGATTTGACTAAATCACTAGGGTGTTAAACACCACATGTCCTAAAAATTATGTATGTTACATAGTTATACAGTCTTGCAAGGAGACAGGTCATTGAGGAAAACATAAGCATAACCACATGATATGATACAGATTTTACACCAAAGCTGAAAAAGTAGAAATGAAGGAAATATTTCCTGAGAGAATCAGATTGTTACCATAATAGACAAGAAGCAAAATAATTCTGTTGCCCTTGGAGAATATGTAGAAGGCCAGACCAGGCCTGGACTTCCATGCACCAAGTAGTTTGTCAGTAATCTCCTATAAACTTTTATAACTGACAAAGGTCAATTATAAAAGATTATAGGAGAAGCAAAAGTTAGTTTGGCGGTGTCGGGCCTGACTCTAGGGACCCCAAATACATAAAGGAGCAAGTAAACTAAAAAAGATAAAGGAATGGGTGATTTAAAGGAGAAGATTAAAAGATACCAAATTTCATGATGCCAGGTGTTGCCTGGGAATGGACTTCAGAGTCCTTGCACACTATTCCACAAAGGCATCCTCCAATACTAACGAAAATCAAAGGCTCACGAAAGGATTAGCAGGTCTGAGAAAACCATTGTAAATAAATCTAACGACACTTTTTTACTTTTAAAAAATCATACAATGCAAATTTTATATCCACTAAATGCAGTAAGCACACCTTAAAATGTTGGAGTCATTACTGTTCAACTAAGAATGTCTCTGAGCTAGAAAGTGAGAAAATAAGAGAAATGAAAGGATAAATAATTTGGTAAGTCCTGTCTTCAATGAAGTCAGTGTCTATAAAGGAAAAATAATAATAAATAATTAACATGTATGCAGCATTGTAACTGAGAGCTATTTCCATAAATGAGAAAGCAGCCAACTTCCAGTAAACATTTGTTGAATAAGCAAATGAACTAGTTCTGTCAACAGATGATATATGAGTGGTGAATTTTTAAAATGAGCAAGTCTTTAGCAGTAGAATGAATGGCGATGATTCCAGGTGAAGGATGTTACAGTTTGTGTCTAGATGATCCCCCCCCCCCAAAAAAAGCTTCCTGTGGTTACAGTTTTTTAGAGGTGAGTGAATCTAGAGTGTGTGATGCTGGGAAGAAAGGAATATAATCAGTAAATTAGCCCACTGATTGGTTTGACATAGTTGTAACCAGAGTCAACGGTGTGAGTGTCACATCTCCCCTAGTACAGTAGACTGAACACAATATAAGGCATAAACACACACACACACACACACACACACACACACTCCCCCTTGCTTGTTTTTGCTGCCTTCTGTGCCATGAACTGCTTGCCCATTTTTCAGGTGCTGCTACACTGCCTTGGAGCCAATCAATTATGGACCGAAACTTCTACAAACTGTGAGCTAAATAAGTTTTTCCTCCTCTCACATTGAGTGTTGGATATTTTGCCTCAACAATGACTAAGAGAAAAATGACTAAGATAGAGGAGTAACACATAACTAGAAAAGAGCTGGGACAAATAATAAGCTAGAAAAACTCTGACTCTCAAATTGGGCTGCACACATTGGAAGTACTTTGGAAACTCAAAAAAAAAATTCTTTCTATCACAAAAACAGAAATATTGTCTTAACTGACATAGAGTAAGGCTTACACATTTGGATACTTAAAACTTCCCCCATGTACGTCTAATACACCGCAAAGTTTAAGAATCATGACTGTCCCATCCTGAGTCTAATTCTGCCTGGACTTCCATTGTCCTCTACATCACAAAGACAAAGCATGACAAGATGACAAGCTTCAACAAACTCCTTTAAAATCTTTCTGTCCTCAAAAAAAAAATTAAGTGACCCTAAATTAGCCCCATGATGATGGGCAGCCACTGAGGTGGAACAAGGGAGGTGACTGTGTCTTTTCAGTTTAGCCTGTCATCTGTCCCATGCTAGAGGACCTTACAACAGAAGAAAGGCATGGAGCCTGCCTTCCTTCTCCCCTGTCCAGTCTTTGACATTCAATTGAGCATTTCTAGAAATTTTATTATGACAAGCCAGGTGTGGTGCTGCACAGCTGCGATCCCAGCACTTGGGAGACTAGGGCAGAAGGATCAGTGTCAGTTCAAGACCAGCCTGGGCTACAAAAGAGAGCTCAAGGCCAGCCTGAACTGCATAGCAGGACCCTGTCTCAAAAAGACAAAAAAAAAAAAAGTTTTTTATGACAAAGCATTGTAAGTTATGTGGAGAGACCGCCTTCCCATTTGCCACAGATTAAATGATTCCCCCCAGAATTTGAAACAAAATTAGTATGACATGCAGTTGGAGAAGAGAGAGAACTAGGCTGTTGTCAGATAGTACAGAACTTGGGACCTGTACTACCCATAAGGAGATAGGAACATTATAATATCATTTCTTCTTGTGTCTCTAAGACAAATTAAAGAAGGGTGGGGTCAGCTAGATAGCACAGCAGACTAAAGCACCTGCTTAGACAGAGTGCAGTGGCCAGGGTTCGGAACCCAGCATGCCATGCTGGCTGAGAGGGTGATTAAGACTGGGTGTAATGGCACATGCCTGTAATCCCAGTGCTCTGGAAGCTGGAAACAGGAGGATCACTACAAGTCTGATCTATGCAGCGAGACCCTATGTACCCTGTCCTAAATAGATTTTTAAAAAAGAAAGAAAAGAAAAAAGATAAAGAAGAAGGGTGATGTGTGCCTGAGAAGACCTAGTGTGGAAGAGAACATAAAACATGCTTCTTCCTTCCTATGAGAGGCAAAAACAAAGTTGTTTCAATTTTAACCTTAATGTTCATTCCTTTTTTTAGGATAGAGTCTTTCTTTACATGTCACCATGACATTCAAACACAAGACAAGGGTAGATGGAGAGATTTATTCCATGTAACATTCAAAAGCCTAACCTTCAAGGGGCTGGGGAGATAGCTCTGTGGCACAAGTGCCTGTCTGGCAAGTGCAAGGTTGTGAGTTCAAACCCTGGTCCCGCAAAAACAAAAACAAACAAACAAAAAGCCTAACCTTCAACCTGGGCATAGTGGTGCACACCTGTAGTCCTAGTGACTCTAGAGGCTAAGGCAAGAGGATACAAGTTGGGGTAGGGGGGAAGCCTGTACAATTTGGAGAGATTTTGCCTCAGAATTTAAAACAAAAGAATTTTTTTCTTTTAGTGTTCTGAGAATATAATTCAGTAGTAGAATGCTTCCCTAGCACCTAGCAGTCTCATCTCAATCCCCAGTACAATATTAAAAACAAAAGAAGACTAATTAATAGAGGAGGAGGAAGAAGAAGAAAGGAAAAAGAAGGAGAAGAAGAAGAAGAAGAAGAAGAAGAAGAAGAAGAAGAAGAAGAAGAAGAAGAAGAAGAAGAAGAAGAAGAAGAAGAAGAAGAGAAGAGGAGGAGGAGAAGAAGAGGAAGAGAAGGAGGAGGAGGACAAGGAGGAAGAGAAGGAGAAGGAGGAGGAGAAGAGAGGAAGAGGAAGAAGAAGAGGAGGAGGAGGAAGGACAAGTGCCTTCAGCAGCTGCTTCTGATAGTCATTCCTGCCATAGCAGCACATCCTGCAAAATCAGGGGCTGGGACTGCCTTTCTGGACTCCACTTCATCCTCACTCATTCATTGCATTTCTGAGTCCCTGCAGATTTCCCAACATAGTCTCCCTGTCCAAAGAGATATGGAGACACACTAAAACAATGAAGAATTCATTTGAGCCTTTAGTGATTCATGAACAGATAGCTCCAGAATGCAAGTGGTTCAGGGATTTTGCCAAAGGGATGTGAAAGGAAGGTGTTTTAGGGTGAGCATAGAAGCAAGGCAGAGAAAATGATTGGCTAAGTGGAAGAGCAGCCTTGCTTGGATCATTCCAGAGGAAAATCCCTAGAGGTTACCTGGGAGTTTCTGATTGGTCAACTACTTAACTATTTACACAGAGGTGAGTGTCAGTTGTTTACAGAGAACGAAAGGGGACTGCAGCCACCTCTTCCTAATTAATTATTAGGCCTCTCAATTTTTAGAAAACTCTTTTATTTATTTACTTATTTGGTGCAGGGTCTCTCTACACAGCTTGGACTCATAGTGATCCTCCTGTTTCAGCCACACCAGTGCTGGGATTACAGGCCTGCACCACCACACCTGGTTTCATGGGCCAGCACAGCATGTGGTACCAGGGATTGAGCTTGGATCCTTCCACTTGCCAGGCAAGTGCTTAGACCGCCGAGCTATTTCTCCAGCCTCTTTCATTAATTATTTTAACATGTCAAATCAAAATCTGTGGGGGAAAGGCCAAGGGAATCTATATTTTTCACAGCTGCCTAAATGGCTTCTGCATGGATAGTCTGGAAATGGCTGGGCCATGCCTTCTACTCTTCTGTGACTCTAGTTCACATAGGTCCTTTCTAGCTGTGTTCTTAGATGAAAAGCTTTCTCCATCAGCAATTTTCAGATGGCCAGGTCAGGTTGTCTGACATGTTAAAAAGTCCACCCACAGCTCCTTAAAAATGCACATAACACTGCATGGTTAGCCATTTAAGTCATCTTCCTTTTGTACACTGCTTCCTTTTTTCCATCACCAAATGTTCCAATGCTGACAGTCCAACTGTCTCATTAAATAGCAGGATCATAGGTTTTTCCAATGTTACCTTGTTTTTATGGGTTTTTTAAAATAAAATACAACTTTTGAAAGCAATTACATGGATGAGGTCAGCTTGTGGAGCAAGACTGGATTGCGAAATGGTTCTCAAGTTGGGTTTTGTTTTTTTTGTTTTTTTTTTTAATATTGAAAACCTCTGCTCAGCATTAACTGCTTTAATCAGTTGCCACTTCAGGGAACTCCTGGCAGAGCTCTTGCTTCTCAGAGCTCTTCAGGTCATATGTGATGTGTTACCTCCCAGCCACAGCCAAGTTTAGAATGCAAACAACTGTATCCATTGTCTTGGGTGACAGCAAATTGTGACTTTACTCAGTAAGGAGCCACTTCTCCTTGCTGTCTCTTAAAGAGTGTCTGCTGTGAGTAACCATTCAGTGCTAGCATCACACTGGCAAGAAAGGGGCCAACAGGGATGTACTAGGAGCTATTAGAATGCCTCTCCAGTATCCTGTTTTCCTCTCTGAGACTATGGTTCTGGCAGCTGTTATTATTGTCATTCTTTCCTAACTCCCCTCAAAGGTCGTTTTATCTTATCTGATGTTGAAATTCTTTCACATGGCTTTGAACACTGAAACATAAGAACAAGAAATCAGTTGGAAATTGTTTGCGTCTCTTGCTATGCTTGACATTTCCACACTGATAAAGTACATACAGCTCAATATTGACTTTTTGCTTAAGTTTGGATTAGACGTCTGCTCCATGAGTATTGATTGTGAACCATTATCTTTCTTCTTTAGGGCACTGAATTCGCTGACAAAAATAGAAAGGACAAAAGGAAGAAAAAGTGTTAGTTGAAGTATTGTTGTTAATTACCTGAAGGTCTTTCCTGAAGTATGATAAGAAAAATCATCATTCTTTTTAGATATGGGAGCATTTCTGTTGAGGATAGAATTGGCAAACTCTAGGATACTAAAAAATCAAATTTTTATGGGTGTAGATTTTTTTCACATGTGTCTTCAAATTCTTCCATCAAAGAAAATGCCACCCTATTATCAATTCAAATGTACAAATCAAATAACTGGCTGGCTTTAATTATTCGCCAGATAAATAAATGCCACTGCCTTACTAAAATCAATAGGTAAAGATCTCTCATTCAGTCTAGCCAGGAGACACCCAATTTGGTAGACTAAGCTTCCTCAGACCATTTTGCTAGGAATAGAACAATTAAGAGACCTGACACACAGATGATTTTGCCCCAGTAAACCTTTCTGAGCTCCTGCATTTTCTCTGGGTACAGCTGTGAGTCCCTTGAAAGCAGGATGATCCTTCATTGACTTCCCACAATGCAACACTTCTGGTTCTGCGGAAGCTTTTCTTACTCCACTGACTTAAGCAATTAAATCCTATTCCCAATACTCCATCTTCTGGCTCAGCTGTAGAGAATCAAGACCACAGAGAAATGAGGCACAGTATCTGTTACAAAGAGTTTATAATTTATTTAAAAAAGAAACTAATACACATAGAATTACTTAGTAAAACAATGGTAGCACAGGAGAAAAAATCACTGAGTAGAAATGACAATGAATATCTAGATCTTCATGGATAGACTCGCCTTGGGCCCTGAAAGAATTTACTTAGATAAAAGACAAAGACATTCAGATTTTCTGTCAGATAGAAATTTCTACTGTAGTATTGTACTGCCATCTTTCAAGATTAAAATATTTTATGTAAAAGAAAATTTTGTTTTAGAATGCAGGTAACAGTTTTTGGACACAGGTAATTGATTTTTTAAAAGAATACCAGACATTATTATCTTCCTTGTCACCTTGGGGTAGCAGGTAAAATCTGAAATGTATATACAGCGAGATACAAACAATAACATTGTTGATTCTGCTTTTAGTGGATGAAAATTCTGTGATGGTATTTTTAGTTGCATTAGCATATAACAAGCAAAGCACAGATTCTCAAGAAAGTGATTTAAATCAACAATATTATACAAGTATATATTATTTATAAAGTCTGTTTGTAGTATCTATGTAACACTTCACCTGGCCAACGATATTACTTAAGGATTTAAATTGTAAATATAAAAACAAAGATTATATTCAGATAGACACTTGTGTTATTCCTAGAGTCACATAACTCCTAAGAATCCATTCTCCAACATACCCGAAGTCAGGAATGATCAAGTTCTGGAGTTCTGTCCCTACAAAGCATGCCACCCACAAGACTAAGGCACAAATGCTCACGTAGAAGAGTCTCACCAAGGCTGGAGAGATAGTGAGGCCCCATATAGAAAGGATAAAAATGAAGAGTCTCAGCAAATAAACCAGGAATTAAGTCACATTTCACAGACTATAGTTGTATAACTGGACCTGACAGACAGAAGAAGCCCCTAAGTCTGGTAATGAAGTGGAAAAAAAACAGAACACAGTAAAGTGTGTCTGATCTCCATAACAAAGAGGAATCCACTCTTGCCTTCATAAAAACATTCAATTCAAACAAGACAAACCAAGAAGAAAAAAAAAGAAGGTCTCAGGATCTCTTTAAAATGTGACCAAGTCACCTAAGGAGCTACTTTCCTAATGAGAATCAGTCTGTCCTAGAAACTGTATCATACTCAACCTTGAACTCTAAATCTACATTTACACTGGAATTTTTCTTTCTTTTTTTTTTTTTTTTTTTTTTTTTTTGGAGGGTTGGGTACTGGGAATCAAACTCAGAACATTGTGTTTGCCAGGCAGGCACTCTGCCACTGAGCTATGTTCCTGGCCTATATTAGAATTTTTCAAACTGGGTTTTGCTGATTCCTTTCAAGGGTTAGCACATTTTCTATTTGTAATAAGTTACTGATAATTTATTAGTTTGCGATGATTTATTTCAAGCTGAATTTTTTAGGTTTTAGGGTTTACATCAAAAATATCCCCCAAAGATCTTGCCTGTTCAGGGCAAGCACTTTCAGAAGGTGATTGGATCATGTTGGATCATGAGATCTCTAATGTCATCAATACACTGATTCATTGATAAGATCTTAGTTTGATGATATCATTGAACAGGAAACAAAACAGAAAGCGGGGCCACACTGGAAAGTGTGAGCCGTGAATCTGGAGCCATGACCTAAGGAACTCTGAGTATCTGGTTCCCATTCCCCCTCTGTCCAGCTGTTTTCCATGCTATTTCACTCTGCTTCCTGGCTGCCATAAAGGGAGCAGCTTGCTCCGTCAAGCCCTAGCACCAGGACCGCTCCGCTTTGCAGCCAGCTCACCACAGAATAGCACTGCGAGCCCAAATGAGTCTTTCCTCAGGAGCCTGACTTTCTCAGGTAATTGGTCATAGCAGCAAAAAGCTCACTAACAAACTAAGTGACCACTTGGAAATAAAGTGCTGCCTCCCTGGCCCAGCTTGCCTGTCTGTTTGCAGGAAGACCGCTGCCAGGCCTCATTTTAATTGACTCCAACTAATTTGCAAAGAACAGAGATAAACTTCAGAGGTAAGTAAAGCTTTTACACCAAATGGGCCAGATGATTTCAAGGCTAGAGGAACAAAGGTGCTTTGTACTAGAGGAACAAAGGTGCTTTATTGTTTCAGACAAAAGAAGAGTGGTGAGAAAATTGCATCATCACATGGCACGGAGATGGGAAGGCTGCCCAAACCCAAAAGAACCAGAGCCATAGGGTTAACTAGATAGTTCAGCAGATTAAAGCACCAGTTTAGGCAGACATAGGAACCTGGATTCAATTCCCAGTGTGTCGTGCTGGCCTCACCCCCAGGACATGCTGAGAAGGCAACAGAGACGGCACTGTGGTATATGCCTGTAATCCCAGTGCTTGGGAGGCTAAAAACAGAAGAATCACTACCAGTTCCCTCTACATAGTGAAATCGTATAAACTCTGTACTAAATACATAAAAAAGAACCAGAGCCATGGTCATTCACTCTGTGCACAATAGTAAGTTACTTACTGACTTAAAGTTTATTTATTTTGCAGAGGAGATTACTGTGTATAATTTATGCTTTTGTTTTGATAAAATCCTGAAAACAAACTTTTGCCTAGTTTCCGTTGGTACATATTTAAAGAGCACTTATACATATTTAAAGTATATATATATATATATATATAAGGAGCATTTGTAAAAGGATTTATATCAGTAATGGGTAGGAGAAGAATTTTAGGAACTATTTAATGACATTAAAAATGTTCCTTATCACACACATACTATGAAAATTAAAGCCACAGGAGATACTCTCTGCCACCTTACAAAAAAGTGCCAATCTCTTCATATATACACTTCTGTATTAGCTTTCTTTTTTGGAACAAAATAACTCACACTCACAAGTTAAAGAAGAAAAGGTTTATTTTTTGCTCAAATAAGCTAGACCCAAGACAGGAGCATCGTGACGGAAAGACACGATACAGCAAAGCTGCTTATTTCATGGTCACCAGGAAGGAGCACATTGGGAAAGAAGAGCACCAGAGAGGAAGATGCCAAGGGATAGATCTAGCCTGCAAGGTCATGACCCGCCAGACGCACCCAGCTCTCAGCCATGGGGTTCACAATCTAGATTCACTGCTACAACTTCAGCTCACCTGCCCTGGTTTTGTTTCTCCAGAGGACTTGTTATATTACCCAATTGATTTTGTTGATTTATATTTATTGTCTGCTTTGCCCAAACCTATTCATACTCCCCAAACATAAGCTTTATGAAAACAGGAATTTTTGACAGTCTCACTCATTGCATTGTTTTTAGGACACTTGGCACATAAAATGCACTGGATTATTTGCTGACATATCAAGAGCTCTAATCAAGCAAATTCCCTTCTAAGCACAAGGCCTGGAGAAACTTTCGCACATGCACACAGAGGGACAAGCACAAAGGAGTATCAGTTACAGTAGAAGGAACATTGGAAAAGTTATAAATGTCTTTAGTAAGGGAATGGGTAGACACACTGTGGTGCTTTATACAAGGGAACTGGGTGATTAACATGAATTAAATTCCTTTACCTAGATAAAATAAAAACCTTTGGCTGAGGGAAAAAGGAAAATTACAAAAGATGTATTCTCTGGGATGAGGGAAAAGAAAAAAGAAAGAAGGAAGGGAAAAAGAAACATATATATATATATATATATATATATATATATATATATATATATTAGCTTGAATAATTGTACTACTGATTTCTGCTGGTCTATTGAAAGGAGCATTCAATGCTTAAATATTTTTTCTCCTTTTTAATTTGTTATAACTTTTTAAACCAATTTCACGTAATTATATCTGATAGTCTAAACAGTTAATTTGAAGACAAAAATATGCAATATAACAACGATTGTTGAATTCCTGTTATTTTGTTAGTGAAATTCTACAGCATCTCTAATGTGTTGTTTACTATTTTCATTCTCTTGAAAAAATAAAACCAAGAAAATATACTTACAAAGGAGAAAATTATAAATGCAATAAACAATAGGAAGTAAGTGGGGGAAAGATGTATTCAGGAATGTTTAAATGCCTAGTGGGAAATTTCACATCCGAGTAAGGATAAGCTATGGACAGGGAGGAGATGGAGGCAATATGAAAGCTAAAAAGGTACCTGTCATTTTTATTACTTCAAAAAATTCTACCTGAAGAAAATATGGTAAAAAAAAAAAAAACTAATGTTTTTAAATGTTATATATTTTTCTGCATATTTGTAATGTTCAATATGTTTTTAAAATTTAATTATTTATTTACTTACTTGGTACAGGGTCTCGCTATGTGGCTCAAGCTCATGCTCCTCCTCCTGTCTCAGCTTCCCCAGTGCTGGGATTACAGGCGTGTACCACCACACCCAGTTTCAGTGGCCAGCCCAGTGCCCCAGAAGTTCCAGGGTCCACACTGGCATGCAGTACTGGGTATCAAACCCAGGTCCTTGTGCTTGCCAGGCAGGCACGTAAACTGCCAAGCTATCTCGCCAGCCCCCTGTGTTGAAAATTTTTAAAGGATTTAATATACATAAAAATAATTATTTTCCTGTATTAGTGACTATAGCTTCCTTCCATGTGAATGGCAATAATGATAATGATGATCTTTTTCCCCTTCCTCTTTTCTCCTATAATTCCTACTATTAACATCTCCTATTCTGTCTATTTCTATATTTTTCATTTCCAAAAGTCATTCAAGCCATAGCTTATAATGAAAGACATAATATCACCCATTTCTATGCCACAGGTCATGACATATGATGGAATTTTAAAGTAAACATTTATGCTATAATTGAGTTTAAAATTTTTTTCTAAGTTTCTTAAAGCTTAGATCACAAACACAACCAAACAATTACACAACACTTATTATTACAAAGCATATCTTGGGAATGACAAAACTTTTACTGGGACTAATTCTCAAAGAAACCTCTCATGTATGACTTTATATTGGGAACA
>PVKN010025961.1:0-13964 GCA_004027915.1 Capromys pilorides
CTTCACATAGTTGCTCAGAGTAAAAGATTCAAGCATGATAACATTTCTAAACACTATTGACACAAATATTTCTTCACATATGACTAAGAGAAAGTAGTTGTATAAATACAACAATATTCCATAATAGTAGTGGATTATTGGCAGAACTGGCAATGTCAGAAGATGATGACTTGAACATTTTGCACTTTAGCATGCTAATCTGGCTTTACTTTTTATGCCTCATAGTTAAACTTTTCCACTGGGTGGTTAAGTCCAAGTTAAAGCAAGACCTATTTAGCAAAACATGTAATTTTCACATCTCACAGAGACAGTCAAATCCTCTCAGACTTTACCCTGAAACCATGTACAGAATTTTGTAGAACTTTGTCAGTGTCAGCCATCTGGATGAATCATAGCCATTACTTGACCAGTTTGCTCTCTGTGAAAGCCTGAGAGAATATTTTTTCTCTAGGTGACTCTCCTTAGGCACACTGTACATCACGGATCCTTTTCCTCTATGGCCCCATAATCTCCTTGAACAGAAAGTCTGGGACACCACTGAGTTACAGGATGTTATAGTACAGTTTCTCTTATGTCCTGAGTCCTCACTGAACTTGAAGGGCTAGGAACAAAATATCAACTAAGTTTGTAGCCCTTCTTTTGCCTTAATTTTTGGCCTGCAAATTTAGGTTTTTAACCCTCCAGAAAAGAAGCTTAGTGTTACAACATAGGTACTTGAGCTTTCTAAGTATTAAATGCCTTAGACTTAATGTGGAACTGGTATTTTCCATCAGTCACTGATGTTCCAATAAATCCCTATAGAAGGTGATTTTAAAAACTGTCACACTTTTTTACATAGAAATTTAGAAATTTAAGCATATATAAAATTTTAGCAGGTCAAACCTATGGCGTTTTTTCTTGCCTTGTTTCTCTTTACCCCTTTGTTGTTTTCTTTTAAAATAAGCATTTAACTGAGAGAGAGTATAGCAATAATTGAAATTACATTAGAAGCAGCACACATCTAGAAGATCAGAATGTAAAGGATTTCAAGCATGATTTAGTCTTGCATATTGCTACTCTGAGTCTCGAAAACCTGTTGGAGATTCTTAGGACCATTTTCTAATTCATCTTCTGTACATGAGTGCATGGTTTTTCCCCTGAAAGTTTCTGAGCTATGCTGCTTGCTGTCTATTCATTGTTTAATCCTTAAATTCTTGATTTCCATTTAGCTGTATTATGCCTTTCCATTTTTATTTCTTCTTTTGTGTCCTTACACTAGGGAGACTATATAATATTTACATATGCAGTTCTGATTTATTTCACTTATGAGTATATCTTCAAGATACATCCATTTATATATGAAGTCTTCTAGTTTATCATTCTTTATAGGTGAATAATATTCCATTATATAAAAACACCACATCTTTTCCAACCATTCTTCAGTTAATGGGCATTTTGTCTATTTCATTGATTTGGCTATCACAAATCATGCTACTATGAACATAGGTGGACAAACATCACTATGATATGATAATTTCAGTTCTGGGAAAATTCCCAGGAGGGGGATAGCTAAATTGAGTGGAATTTACAGTTCTACATTTTTAAGTGCCCACACTGCTTTCCATAATGGTTGCACCAGTCTGCATTGCCACCAGCAGTGGAGAAGTGTTCCCATTTCTCCACAGCCTCTCCAACATTTGTTGTTGATTGATTTCTTTATGATAGTCATTCTTTCTGGAGTGAGATGGTATCTAAGTGTTGTTTTAATTTGCATTTCATCAATGGCTAGTGATGTGCAGCATATCTTCATGTATTTATAGGCTTGTCATATTTCTTCCTCTGAGAAGTGTGTGTTTATCTCAGATGCCTATTTCTGGATTGGGTGTTTGAATTTTGGGACCCTAATCTTTTTTACTTCTTTATAAATTCTAGATAGAAGACCTTTTTCTGAATACTTATTAGTAAGACATTTTTTTGAAATTTGTGGGTTGTCTTTAAATTCTGTTGGTAATTTATTTTGATGTGCAAAGACTTCTCAGCAAAAGGAGGTCCCAGTTCTTGATTCTTTCAAGTATTACATATGCATTTTGATTTTTGTCCATGAACTCTTTGCCTACCCCAATGTCTTCAAGATTTCCTCCTACTTTCTCTTCCAGGAGATTTAGTGCTTTTGTTTTAATATTTAGATCTTTAATTCATTTTGAATTTAGTTTAGTGCATGGTGATAGACTTGGATTGATCTAGTTTCAGTTTTCAACATGTAAAGAACCAGGTTTCCCACCACCATTTGTTAAGGAGGCTATCTTTCTTTCAATAAACATATTTGGCTCCTTCGTCAAAGATAAGGTGGCTGAGTGTGTTTGTATTTGCTTCTGCATCTTCTAATCTATTCTGTTGATTCTGAGGTCTATTTTTTGCCACTGATTTTATCACTGTGGCTTTGTAGTATAAATTTAGGTCAGAAATTATAATGCCTCCTGCCTTATCTTTGCTGCCCAGGATTGTCTTTGCTATTCTAGTTCTTTTCTGGTTCCAAATAACGTTTTGGAATGACTTCTCCAGATCTTGAGGTATGTTGATGGTATTTTGATAGGGATTGCATTAAATCTGTATAACAATTTAGGAAGTATGGCCATCTTCACAATGTTGGTTCTTCCAATCCAGAAGCAGGAATATCATTCCATTTTCTGAAATCCTCCACGATCTCTGTTTTCAAAGTAGTGTAGTTTTTGTTGAAAAATTATTTTACTTTTAGATTAATTCATAAGTATTTCATTTTCTTCAGTGCTATTGTTAAAGATATTGTTTCTCTAATTTCCCTCTCAATGTGTTTGTTATCTGTACAGAGGAAGTCTATTGGTTTTAGGTGTTGACTTTGTATACTGCTTGTCTTAGTTACTCTTCTCTCATTGCTGGGACAAATACTTGACACTCAAACTGAGGGAAGGAAAGGTTTATCTAGCTCACAGTTATTGGAAGTTTCATTCCATATTTAGTTTGCTCCAAGGCAGAGTGGCACATGGCAGAGGGCAACTTTCATGGTGGCAGCTAAGAGAAAGAACAGAGAGAGAGAGCTAGCAGCAGCTCAAGCAGTTAGCTTCTCTTTGTCCCTTACATTGAAATGCAAATCCCCTGCCCCAGAGGAGATGTAGCACCCATTCTCACAATAATTGATTACAAATTCCAGAAGCCAGCCCGTGACTGCATGAGGCTTTGGGGGGACACCTATGCACAAACCGTAACACTGCTATTCTACTGAATTTGCTCCATGCTCTTCTTGACTTCATGGTTTGTAAAGAGAAATCTACTGTCATTCTGATGGGTTTTCCTTTAAATGTGATCTGTTTCTTTTCTTTAGTGGGTTTTATTTTTTAAAATAAACTTTATTTATTTATGTTATGGCTGGCTCAGCCTGCTCTAGGTTGGGGCTGGCACAGTATGTGGTGCTGGGGTTCGAACCACAGTCCTTGCAGTTGCCTAAGCTTGCCTAAGCAGGCACTTTAGACCACTGAGCTATCTCATTGGCCCCTCTAGTGGCTTTTAGTATATTATTCTTGTGCTGGATTTCTGGAATCTTGACTATTATATGTCTTGGTGTGTTTTTAATTAGATTGATGTTATTTGGGGTTCTACATGCTTCAGTCACTTGAATGCCAAATTGTTTTCTCATATTTGGGAAATTTTCTGCTAATACTTCTGCCCATATTCTTTTTATATCATTTGTATTAACTCCTTTCTCATTGATACCAATTAATCTCACATTGTTCATCTGTGCATCATCTTGTAGATGTTGAATGATTTTTTTGCTGCATCCTAGTTGTGTTTAAGAGATTCTCTCTTATCTTTTCACTAACTGCAACAGTATCTTCAAGAGCTGAAACTCTATCTTCACTTTCATTAGACGACATTGCCAGCTTGTCACTGTGGTTTTAAGTTCCTGCTTATCCCTTTGAGTCTACTTCATGCAATCTATTTCTTTCCTATATTCCTCGTTCAAGGAGTCCAAAGTTTTTCTATTCTCCTCCAATTTTTTATCAGTGTCTTCTTCAGAACCAGTTATTAATTCTTTCATTATGGTTATTCTTTCTTTTTTACTTCAGAAATTATTTCTGATCTGATTTCCTGTCTATCATTCTGCAGTTGTCTCTTTACATCAGATGTCATTAATTCAGAGTTCTTTTTTTTTACTTCAGAGATTATTTCAGATTTTATTTCCTCTATACCTTTCTGCTGTTGTTTCTTTACTTCAGACACTGTTAATTAAGAGATTTCAGCTGCGTGTTTCCCATGTTCTTCTATGTTAGGGCCTCCTGCATCATTTGGGGAGTGGGCTCAGGTCCTGAGATTGCATTTTGTTCCTTCTCATTGTCATTGTGTAGAGCACTGTTCTCTGACCTTTGGTGCAGAGCTTGGTGCAACTATGCCTTTAGTGTAATTCTTACCCAAAAGAGATTATATGGTTAAGACAGTTATACTTTTGTATTTACAGAACTACAGTTAGGAACACTAATCATGGGTAGTGATATTTAGTAGCTGACAAACTTTTGTAACTAATGAGGTTATATTTTACATACTAAGAGCAAACTTTATGTCAGTGTAGCTCTGCTGATTTTAAATTGGGAGTTTGTATTTAATTTAGTTCACTTAAGTTCTGACTAATTACCCCCCTTTGACATACCTCGGAGGGATGAGTCCAGAGAAAATGGAAGTCAGTCAGGCTGGCTGTGTGGCACAGGAAGTCACTCCCACATGGCTCGGCAGAGCTGGAGGCTGGGGAGGTCGGTCAGTTGGTTGAGCCGCTTGGAACCACATGTAGCATATTTAACGATTGTATTATAAATATTTTTTTGGTGTGTATGTGGAACTGGGAATTGAACTCAGGTCCTTGTGCTTGCCAGGCAAACACTTATTCTAATGAGCTATCTGCCCAGCCCCTAAAATGTTTTTTGTTAGATGTTCTAAAACAAATATTATTATGTTCTGTTATGATCGAAATTTGGGGTCCTCCAAAAGCCTCCTGTGTTTGGCACATGAATGGATTACGGTGTTGCTATACTCAGTGGATTCATTGCAGATCAAAATTGGCTTGCTGTTAGGAGTTGGGGCCTGCTTCGAGGCAGTCACTGAGAATGAGGCCTAGAGGAGCAGGTCTCATCCCAGCTTCTCCCTTCTCACACTGCCTCCCAGCTGCCATGACATGTGCCATGCTCCTCTGTCAACCTTCCCTACTCAGGCCACTTCTGCTTTCGCAGATGAGCAGCAGCCATAACCATACAACTTAACAATCTTCACATTGCGGATGTTGGATATTGTGTCCTAACATCTAGAAAATGACTAAAATGTTATTGTTGTTCTTATTGTTGTTGTTGTTGTTGTTGTTATTATTTGTAGTTCTGGGGATCAAATTCAGGGCCTGTGCATGCTTGTCAAATGGTCTAAAATTAATTTGCACCCATTTCCCTTTTTCAAACTTTGTTGAGTGTAAAGGATGACATTGCTTTAAATTTCAGAAAATGTCATTTGTATCTGGCTTAATAGTAATTCCCATATATGACTCTGAATTTGAATGTTATGCAAAATCATACCCAATGTACAATCAACAGATAGTTATTAAATTTCATGTACTAGTTGCTATGAGTAGATGTTGATGATATATATATATAAACAAATCTCATTTTCTTGATTTGCATTTCAAAGTGCAGAGGATGCATTAGTCAGCTTTTCATTTCTGGAGAACAACTGACCCACAACGGTAATGTGTGAAGGCTTACTTCCTTCCTGTTTTAGATGTTACAGGTGTTTCCAAAGCAGGATAATCATGGCAGCAGGGCTTCCTGGAGAAAAGCTGCTGAGTCCTTGACATCCAGGAAGCAGAGCAAAAGGAAAGCAGCTAAGAAGAGACACCTTTCAAAGCCACACCCCCACTGGCCTAAATTTTCCAGCTAGATGGCCCCTTCTACCACACACCTTCCACTTTGAACAGGAGCCTTTTGGGGAGCATTTTATATTTACACCACAACAGAAGGACAAGGAAACAAGCAAAAAAAAAAAAAAATGGTGAGAGTGTGAGGTAGCATCCCAAGCTAACCAGTGTTCTGAAGGACCAGGTATAAAGTGATCCACCATTCCTTGAGAGGAGCTGAGTGTGACGCACAGCAGATTATACTATAGTTTTGGATAATTGTATTATAGTTTAAGTAAACAAATGAGTCACAATTTTGGACTAATAAAATGTGAACAACATTTTGTTTTCTCTCAAAATTGGTGAAATGAGCCATAGAAAAGAATTTGAAAAACAAAAAAGCAATTTAAAAAAGACACACATAGGCAAATATAGAAAAAAGAAGAATGGGAATGTGTTACATAAAGGACATACCAGTGCTGGCCTGAATTTGACAATGAGTACATTAAAAAGTTTTAAAAGTCTACAGGGATTTTTAAAACTAGGACGAGTTAGATGTCATGTATAATTTATTACCTAGAACAGTGGTAGTAAGGGTAGATATAAATTTGCAGGAGAGTGGAGTCAGATGTGCAAAAAGGAATCCTAACAAAAGTTAACGTGTACAGCAATATGCTTTCAAAGTCAGCTTGTCATGGTTATTGGGAATAACGGGAAGTTGAGTGGACAGCTGTAGTTAGAATTTATAAGGCTGCAATAAAAAAAGGAAGAGAAGAAAAACAAAAAGTTGCTGGTATAGCAAAAGCTTTGAAGCTTACATACATTTGAAAGAAAACAGAGGTGATCTGGCCCAAAGAGTAGAACACAGCATAGAAAAGAAACAGGTGAAAAAAAAACAATAGCAGTTAAAAACTGCTGCTTTAAAATATGCAGTCACTTAATATTTGTTTTACCACTAAATAAAATTTTCAATCAAGAAATTGATTGTAAATATTTTCATTATGAAGTAATGCATTTCATTATTCAACTTTTAGACAATGTAGAAAAATCAGCTATAGTTCCATCATCCTGATTCTTACTTTGTTTTCTATTATTTTTTAACCTATATTTTTTTCTTTATTTTGCTAAAAGATTGATAAAAATCACTTAATTTTAATTAGGTTTTGTTTAATCAGAGGGCAAAATTATAAACACAAATAATTTTCAGAATCTTTTTTGTAAGCCAAAGCTAATGCAGATCAAGTGGAGTTGTGTATGCGTTGCTCTCATTCTGTAACTCTGCGTTCATCCTTGTTCACATCATTTCAGGGGTTCAGTGTGGGCAAAGCTGAGCTTGTTCTTGCCAGCAAGGAGCCATCATTCCCTGAGTGCTGGCAGTGTATGGGGAGTGCGTCTGATGTCTGCAGTGTCTTTCAGCAGAGTTCATGGCTACCTTATGGAAAATCAAGAGTGATTTATATATCACCCTTTTATCTTCTCTTCATGACCTTGTCTGATAACAGCGTTTAGATCTATGCTTCCAGAAAAAAAAAAAAAAAAGGCAGATCAAAAGTTCATCAACTCTCTGATTTGAGCATAAAGAACTGACTCAGGGTGAGATGGGAATCATCTCTAAACTTTGATCTCTTAGTTCAAGAAAATGTTTTATTTTAAAATAGTCACAGGAATGTCTGTTCATTGCTCCATACTCTGCTTTTTCCCCAGAGACAACTAGGTGCCTCTAACTGCATCCTGCACCCACTTTTAAGTGCTTTTCATCCCTTAGATAACTTCATTTCAGAAGTTCAGTCTTTTTCCCCTGAATTCTCATTTTTTAACTCCTAAAAATATACAGACCCTATGGTGTGATGATTCTAAGCTAATGTTTGCACATTTTACTTCTGAATCCACTTATTCAGCGCAGAATCTGGGTGTAGCAGGAACACAATTAGATACATATTGAATGAATAAGAGTTTCAGTTTACTCTTTTGGGAAAGCTATTACCAACCAAATGACAAATGAGTTTTGTAGAATTTCCCTTGGAGCCTGAATTCTGGATTTTCTGTGTGATCTTTCTCAGCTAAAAATTTCTAACATGATTTTTCAAGTGATAGTGCACATTGGAATTGCCTGTGGTTTATGTTAAACCTGCACACACTTGGGCCCTACTTCCTGGGTACTCTCCTTCACCAGGTAAGACCCAGCCATCTGCATCTTCAGCAAGTACCCTGAGTGCAGCTGTGGCTCTCGGACCACGTTTTTGAACAGTTAAAGTTATAAGTTAAGGATGACTCTGGTAGATCAAATTTGGATCTATGTTTTTGATAACTTGTTAAATTTGATTTTTTATGCAATCTGGTTCTAGGAAAAGAACTTTGATGGTCTTTGAGTCTGAAATCATCTCTAGGAAAAGTAAACAATCTCCTTTTAGCTGCATGGACAGTAGTTATCAGCTTATCATATATAATCTTATCATGAGTAGACTTCTACAGCATTCATCTTTACTTGATTAAATAGTCATCCATCATTTAAAACAATGAGATTTTAAGCACCATTTTATTAGCATACCCTCCTAGAGGAGAATCTAGTCAGTGACTTAAGTGCCTTTAACTGGCTGAAAAAAGATTAGCATTCACTTGACATTTTCTGCTCTTCTTTAAACATGGTGATTTGCCCCTGATGAACACTATTCAGAAACAAGACTTATATTAAACACTGAGAACTCAGAGGAGCTGCCCCTTGGGCATAACAGTCTCAGGGAAACAGCAACCAGCTGAGATCACTATGGTTATTTATTTATAAATCAAAGACATGAAAAAAAAGAAGACAGAAAAAAACCATTTTGTGATACATAGGAGTTTTTGGAGCAGCACTAGAATAGGATGAGTTATGAGGCGACACATGTTGATCCAGTTTAGGCAGCCTGATCAAGACAGAGGGAACACATTAGCCAAAGTAAACAATATCTTTGATAGTAACTTATTCTTAATTTTTCTGGCTACTCTCATGCAGAGTCCACTGTAAACTCCAGCCATGCATTCAGGAAAAGAACAAGTAGGTAGAGTCAAATCTATGTGACTGAAAGGGGTTTGAGGATACAGTGGTTGGCTACTTAACTACCACTTACAGAATAAGTCAATTTGCTACAGAATGATTAAAATCCTCTTTGTAACTTCTGTATTAAGACATAGATGATAGCACAGAAAGCAGAAATGTTAATGCTGGGCTATGGATATAGCTCAGTGGTAGAGTGGTTGTCTAGCAAGCTCAAGATTCTGGGTTTGGTGCCAGCACTAAAAAACAAAACAACAAAACTCAGTGTTAGTGCAACTTGGAACTCTTCTTTTGTGAGATTCCCTCTCACCCTAAGCAACCAAGCAAAACCACTAGTTACTAAACTTTCAAATGGAATATTTATATGCATGTAAGAAATATGTATACACTGCGAGTTTTGTACTACTATAATCTGAGGAATGAGAAATGATAATATGATAATAAACCCCATTATGCTGACATTGCTTATTGCCAAGTTCCATGCCTGATCCAGTTGGTGAAAGAGAAGGGATTCTTATCTCTCATTCCTGGTGTTTCCTTTCACATGGGGCATGACCATTACCATGCCACTCATGGCCTGTCTGCATTCCACACTTCTTCTCATGCAGCAACATCTATATTATGAATGTAGGAACAGATAATGGGAACACATACCACATTCTCATTTGTAATGTATTTACCAGCAAACTGCCTCTAAGTACTCCATATTCTTCTGTGGAAGAATGCTTGCAAAGTTGTTGCTGAGACTGATGAGTTGGAAGGAATGCTTTTTTCATGGAATTCATGATTAGCTTGCAAGGAGGTGAAGTCAGCTATTGATAACAGGCTTCTTTGGCTCTTGTAGGGAGAGGGAATGAGATTATTGAGCAAGTCTTTCAATATGGTTAAAAAGACAAGAGGCGTGTGTTCTCCTTTTCACATTAACTTGTTGAACTACCTAAATACTAAGTTTTTAATTTAATTTTTGTGTTTTCTAATTTGTCATTTTAGAACTAAGAGTTAAACATTTAAATATATTTCTTCCTTTTTTATGTATTTAGTACAGGGTCTACAGTGTTTTACTACATAAATTGGACTTGTAGTCATCCTCCTGTCTTCAGCCTCTCAAGCAATGGGATTACAGATGTGCACCACCACAGAGAGTCTCCATTATTGTCTCAGCATGCCTGGGGGTGGGGGGGTCAGGGGTTGGCACCCCAAGCAGGGGGTGGGACCCAAGTCCCTGAGCCTGCCTAAGCAAGCACTTTTATGTGCTGAGCTATCTGGCTGGCCCTTGTCCTTAACTATTTCTATGCACAATGAAAAATAATTTATCCTTCAGTGCAATAGCAATTAGACCAAAGAGATTTAAGGAGGAGCATCCAAAAAATTTATATTAAAACTCTGTAATAAAACGTTTAATTAACTTGTATTTGCCAATCATTGGCATTAATGTAGTGGAGAATAAATGATGACAGAGATAGAAAAACAGAGTAATAATGTCTATAAAATATGCCTCAAGTTAGAACATTAAATTAAAACCAGTCAGATTTATCCCTTTGTCCTGCTTAAGGCTTAAAAGTTACACTCTTCCCTGGAGTACTGACCTGTTCTTCATTTGGAAAAGAGATTTACAGCTTTAGGGGCCTGCCCTTTTCCTGTAGTTCAGATTTAGAATTTTAAGTCAAATATTTAATATTTGGTATTCACTGTGATCCAAATTAATACTGGGGTAAAGAAAAGCTTTCCTGTGAAAGGAGGCAGACCATAATATGTTGATCTTACTGCCAGCCAAATTACACTTTACCTGGAAACATTAGTGATCTACAGGTGCAAGTTTAAGACTCATCAGCTTTTCCAACCTAGGTGCAAAAGTTAAGAAAGAATTTCAAGAAGTCAGGAGGCCCTTTTTGGTTACAGTTTTATTCTAACAGGTAAATTTAATCTTTCTTACCTCAAAGGTTCAAGATAATCCAGATTAACTTTTGCAATTTGAGAACTGTGTTGGAAGTGACAATCAACTGAAACATTTTGAGTTCATCTTTGAATTGCTTAACAGTTAGTTTTTATTGTGATTTGAGTTCATCTTTGAATTGCTTAACAGTTAGTTTTTATTGTGATAAGTGGCTTCTAACTAAACTGAATTTTGACCAATTTTGGCGTTTTAAACTGTGAAATCTTCTGCCTCTGTTTCATTCCAATGTTTTAATTTCTAAGAATATATTAAGCCATATTGCCTATAATTTTGTGAATTTCTGAACAGATGACCATGAAGTTATACTTGTGGCTTAGCGATATAATCAAATATATCCATCAACAATCTGATAGAGTCCAAACTTCATAAACTATTTATATAAATGCTCATACACAGTACTGTTTTTACATAGCCAAATCAACCTTTTAACTTTTTTTATTGGGCTGGCAAGATAGCTCAGTGGATTAAGTGCTAGTTTAGGCAAACACAGGAGTCAGAGACAACACACCATGCCAGCCCTACCCACTGGGTGCCCTGAGCCGACGATGGAGTCCTGGCACGGTGGTGCACTCTGTAATCCTAGCTCTAGGGAGGCTGAAAAGAGAAGGATCACTATGAGTCTGAGCTTCACAGTAAGACCCTCCACAAAAAAGAAAATAAGTTTTCTTGTTATTTCTCACAGGCATGCATAGAAAATGTTACTGACCAGGCACCATTCTGAGACTGTGTACTTTACTCCTATCTCATCTTGTATATTTTTATTTCTGAGAGTTTAAGCTCTCAGAAGTAGATTTTTCTTTCTAGGATCAAAAAAAACTCAGAAACTCTGGGAAGTAAGGCTGTGACTCCCAGTCTGTTAAATCTGAGCTATTTAAGGGTTTGAAGACGAAAAGAAGCCATTTTATGGTTTTCAGGCTGAGTGGTACATTAGCATCATTTAGGGAGCTTTTAAATATTAATGTTCTGCTTATTTCTAGTGAATTTCACCTCAGTGTATAAGCCTTCTGCATGGCTTTGGCTGAGGGACTATAGGAGTTCTGTGCTCAGGTGTGGCAGCCCCTGAACTCAGGAAGAGAACAAGCCAGGGCTTCCCATCCATGTCTCATATAAACACTATTAGTACAAATTTTTCTTCTTATTGAACTAAGGGAAAGTAGCTGTTTGTATAGTCCAGTAGTTCATAATAGTAGTGGGTCATCAGCAGAACTGGCAATATCAGAAGCTGTTGACTTGAGTCTTTTACAGCTCAGCATATTAATATGGCTTTACTTTTTATATCTTATGGTTAGACTTTGCTGCTGGAAGTTTTGAATTCAGCAGTACCACTAACAAATAGGTTTTTCCACATGTAGGCTGGCTCTTTGATTTTCAGTTTCCTCAAATATAAAACTAAGGCATTTAAATATATTTCCATGATTTTAGCTTTTCATTAAAACAGTCCTTACCTATTTCTGGAGTATTAAAAAAAAATAAAACCCCTCGACTAATTCAATACATCTGAACAGCAGTGATAGCTTATTAAATTTATCTAGAAGGTTTAAATTTTTTAATTTTAATTCATAATACTTATATCAACTTTCATTTTAGCACAAATAGTTAGCTATCTTTAGAGATAAGCTCCAAGTGTGTGATTTTTTAAATTTTACCTCTTGTAAGAAGAATAGTGAAAGTTGAAATAAGTGATCTTACAATGTAACTGTCTCATGAGATATGTGAGTTTACAAGGACAGTTTCTGCAATTAAAGATAGCCCAGTACAGGTAATTTTTGAAGCTGACTTCTTCCTCTTAGTTGAATATGTTTTATATTAAGAAGCTTCAAATCTCTCATTCTGTTGTCAGGGAAGAATGGGTGAAGGTGAGCTTTAAGGTACTGTCTTAACTCTGAGTAAATATTTGCATCAGAATTTTTAAGTAATGTCTTTAGAAACAGCGATGAAGCAGTTTGACCTTTATTTTTCAGAAGAATGGGGTTGTGTAAGGTCCTGCATTTCCTTGTCAAACAGAAGAAAAAAAGGTCTTTAACAATAACCCACCAATTTTCAACCATTGTATTTTAAGCCACAGGCGCTAGTGAGTTGTCTTTCATCTCGATTCTGTCACATAACAAATAAATTACACAGCATCTTCCAAAGGAGAGGTCTAGCTGGGAAGCAATTCCATCAAAAAATATATTACAAAAATGTGATTTTTCAGTGTTTCATTCAAAGAGTTATTTATCTTTGCCCTTTCATCTATGGTTTTCTCACTCCTCTCACTTTATCATCTTATGTCTATGTTTTCCCATGGATGCAGGTAGTAGAAAGAGTTCCATGAGACCATGATCTTTTGGTCATAATATTCAAGAAATTTAGTAGATATGAATGCTACTGAGTCATAGCTACAATATCCCTGCAGATAGAAGGCAGTTGAATTTGATTACTGCTCTCCTCAACCTTTTAATTTGCATGAGTAAAAAGAAAGCTAGTTGTATTCAAGAGCAAAATAATTTTACTTTAGTACTAGGAAATAATAATCTACCTTCTAGAAGGTGTGCAGTGTTTGCTGAGGTCAAGAGTTGCCACAGAATACATGTTGTTTACTCTCCTATGGGATCATATTCCTTATTTATTTGTTTGTTTGTTTATTTATTTATTTTTGTATATTAGTATAAGAAAATAGTACAGGGTCTCACTACCCAGATTGCACTCGTAGTGACCCTATTTTGCAGCCTCCCCAGCTTTGGGACTACAGGTTCGTGCAACCACGCCCAGTCTCAATGCTGTCTCAGTGTGCCCCAGGGGCTGGACCAGAACAGCAGGCCAGTGATTGAACCCCTGATCCCTGAGTCTGCCTATGCAAGTACTTTAACCCACTGAGCTATCTGGCCAGCCCCATATTCCTACTTTAAAATATGGCATAGATTTGACTCATCAAATGACAATACAGAATATTTAAAATCTGAGTGGAGTTGGAAAATTAAGAAATATGGTACTTTATCACCGTAGTTGTCTATTGCTGCATATGAACACTTGAAACAGTACTTAATTGTTTTCCATTGTGAGTAAATAATCTGTATTGGGCCTGCTATGCAAATCTGCTTATCTCCCTGGGCTCA
>PVKN010025962.1:0-13962 GCA_004027915.1 Capromys pilorides
AATATATATATATATATATATATATATATATATAAAACATAATTATATAATACATAATTATATACTATATGTATTATATAATTTTATATAATTATATATTATATATAATTATATAATATATAATACATATTATATATTATATATTACTAATATAATAATTATTTTTAATAATTAATAATATAGTTATTATTGCTATTAATAATATAATAATATATTATATAATGTAATATATATAATTATATATAATGGCTGGCTCCACCTGCCCTGGGGATGGGGCTGGCACAGCTTGTGGTGCTGGGGATCGAACTGCAGTCCCTGCAGTTGCCTAAGCTTGCCTAAGCAGGTGCTTAAGACCACTGAGCCATCTCACTGACCCTTATATATATGCTTTAATAATTGTTTTTCTTTACAATTAGTTTTGGACAATTTCAAAAAAATAAAAATAAAGAGAGAGGCATACGAGGCTCCAAAGGATGGACTCTGGAGATTGCAGGAAAATGCGAGGAGAGCTAGCAAGCCTAGCATTCATTGGTACCTCTATTGTTGGAAGTAAAGAGTGGTGATAATCTTTTAAAGCTTGATTTGAGAACCCTACAGTTTAAAGTGTATGTCTAGAAGAGGCTAGAGCCTTTGTTCTAGAAATTTTTAAACACCAGAAGCTGGTATAGTAGCCTATAGCTGCAGAAAAAGTGAGGCTGGTGGTACAGAGAGCCCATCACCACCACTGTCACCATGATCACATATGACACATGATTGGACATCCCTCCTTCCCATAGCACCCAGAATGGAAGTGAAGAATGTGCGGTGTGGGATAGATTGATGCAAATCTTGGGTGTCTCTTTATGGATAAGACCTCAGCTAGGGGAAATCTGAACAATGACCCCTAACATGTGGCACATCACTGATGTGGAACCCTGTATCAGCCATGAGCCAGAGGCAGGCCTGCATTAACACTTACAGAGGTCAACCATAGCTGTCTCCCCACACTGGCCAGTCCTCAGGGATGAAGGAAGACTTCAGCTCCTTTTTCTCTGCCTTCTATCCTCAAAGGAAGAAGAAACTAAGCATCTAGAAGGCAATAGCCATCATCTCAACTCCAAGACTCAGTCAGAGAGGACCTTCCCTTTCTTCCTACAGGTTCATATGGTCAGGGCTAAAGTCTTCTCTGGGGAAAATAGGCAACAAGTTCTGAATATTATTTCAGATTGAAACTTTAAAACAACTCAGAACCTAATAGGTAGAAATTATAGAAAGCAATAGAACCTGTTCAAGATGTTGCTGATCATAAAGAATCAATATACACTGTTGAAGGTTATTAGAGAAATTAAAATGATGCTGGTATTTTAATTTGTCAGTTACCTGGGAAATTGTCATCCCAGGTAAATTAAGACTGTTCAGTAAACCAAACACACCTGAAAATTTAGTACACTCTTTCAGTATCTTCATGAACAACTAAAGGCTTTTTAATAATCATTTTTAAAATGCAATCAATCCATTTTATAAGTGAGCAAAACCAAACGGGGGATACAGATCCAGTAGAGCACAGGGCAACCTGTCCCCATTGATTCCCCATGGGGTTAAAGGCAGCATCTGTGTTTGCCATTGTCCTTAATTGTGAAGCTGGGGTACAGAGGGCACACTGAATTGAAACCCCCAATAATTTCTTCCATCTCCTAATAGTCTGTGTGTGGACACAACCTCAGATTGAAGACAACTGGCAGATGGTATCTGCGTCTACTGGAGACTGTCAGGACAGTTTTATTAGTCAAATTTCCCATTGCTGGAACAAAACACTTTGCACTGACAGCTTAAAAAAGCAGATGCTTAATTTGGCTCATGGTATCAGAGGTGTCAGTCCCTGGGTAGCTGGCTTCAGACAAGAAATGTCATGGTTCAAGCATGTGGCAGATCAAAGTTGCTCACTTCCTGGCACCCAGGGAGCACAGCGCCAGGGACAAGGATAAGCGATAGATAATTCCTTCCAAAGGCGCATCTCCCACAACCTTCCAACTGGCCCCTGCTGCCTGACAACACACACAGCTATGAACATCAGTGGACTAATCCGTTGATGAACACAATGCTCCCATGATCCAGTTGTCTTTCCAGTATTGTCACAGTCAAGCAAGCCGACATTTAAGTTTAATCTTCACAGGGCAGGAAGACAGGTTGCACTGTGCCCTGTCTTCCATGGAGTCATATGAACTTCAGATCACTTTCATCATTCATATATAAGCTGAATAAAGTCCAAACAAGTCAAAAGTATAGAGATTGTCAGCTGGGTTACTATTTTGAACAACCCACCTCTTTACCTTCGCTCTAGAATTTCTAACCATTGAGTTTTAAGACACAACTGCCCTAAGGCCTAATAAAAGGGAGAAGTGGAAGGAAATGTAAATAATGATCCAAAATTTCACACACATGAAGAAAAAGTATGTAGCTTCAAGTTTCATTTAAATATCATTGAATTGTTTTATTTTTTGAAAATGATAAGCCAGCCTTTCCTTCTCATTAGAAATTGTGTATACATGGCACATCTCCAGCATGCCTTGCTAACCACGGATTCCATTATGTGTTTAATAATTGACTACTCAATAGAGCATTGATGCATTTTTGTCTGGAACTAATTCACCTTTGTCTATGCCCTAGCACGAATGTTTGGTGAATCACAGATGGGATCGTGGAAGTGTTTCACGTGCTGGCTGCCCGACACAGATCCACCTCCTCAGGATTATTCACATCAGGCTCTATGCTTAGAAATGTTCTAGCATGCTAAAACCACCTGGAAATGTGATTTATGAAAGCCACAGAGTGCAGGACTACACCCTTTTCCTTCTAATGAGAGCCAGCAAATCAAAACCTGCAGGTCACTTAAACCAGCAGAGAAATTGTCAGTTACAAAATTAATTAAATGAATGCCTTTCCAGCCATTAAGGCTATGAAGCTACCCAGTTGGAAATTGGGTTGAGGTGTGTTGACTGTGGAAGGACTATTAGATGATGCATATGCCTTGACTTTTTTTGTAGGGAAAGGAAAATCCATGCATCTACCTGAAGAGTTCCCATATTGTGTTTCTTGGTTTAGATTTATGAATCTGAGGAGCACACAGCAAACAGCACAAATGGTGCATAATTTTGTGATGAAATAGGCCCATCACCCTAGAGGATATTCTCTTAGGGAGGACCAGCTTTGTGCTTGGCCTCACAGAAGAGCAGTGTTGGTTTGGCATGATTGTCACAGACTTTTAAAAGGGAAGGTGAGTATTTGGCCACAACTGCTCTCGGTCATTGTGATTACCTTGGTTATTTTTGTATCAGAAACAAAAGGCATGGGATGAGTCTTGGTGGAGAAATCCAGAAACTTCTCAGTGAAACTGAGAGGGGAGATGAGCAGGCAAAGCCCAGTTGGTTGGGCCTCTGCTCACCTGGGAAACCGTATTCTAGAATCAGGTAAAGGAGAAATGGGAAGATAAGAGAAGGAGCTCGTGTAATCCTGCATTTGATAGCTCATATGTTATTTCATAAATTATCCATTCATTTCAAAATTACATGCTTTCAGCACAGAGTTCCATGCTGAGGCCTTTCTCTTGTTATATCTTGAGTTTGTCAGTGAACTCTCCATTGTTTGAGAATGTAGAATCTTATTTGTTTGTTTGCTTGAGTGCATTTCCATAAGTAATGGGTGAATGGATTCACTTATTCAAAAAAAGTATTCTGCTCCTCCCTTAGGTGTAGGAAAAGAAGATCTTCTTTATCTGCCATCATCATTGCTTGGACGGGGTCTATTCTGTTGGCTCAACAGAAAACACATAGGAACACAGATTAGCATGCATGATAAACTAAAGGCTGAGGATGGACTGGATTTTGTGGAGCAACCAGACCTGATGATTTGAACATTTGCAATGAAATCTGCACTTAGTCCAAGACTGGAAAGTCTTGCCCTACAGGTCAATTTTTTGTCACTAATCTGCAGAGCTGTAAAGTACCTCAAAACCATTGCCCAGGCCTCAAACCTTCCTGAATAAACAGGATCCAGATGCTTTTTATTGCTTTATTGAGCTTCATTATTTTGTTGCTTCATCAGCATAGTCAAGCTGGAGAAGGAACACCCAATATTCCAAACTACAACAATAACTCAAATTTGCATGGCACTTGTTAAAATGCAGGCTTTGTACTAAGTGTACCTACTACTTAATCATAGTAATTGTATAAAATGGTTACCTCAAAATTACAGGCACAAAAACTGAAATACAGAGAGGCTAAGAAAGTCAATGTCACACAGCCAGTATTAGAGATGGGTTTAGAACACAGGCTTACTGGTACTATAATTTAGGTACTAAATCACCAAGCTACTGTGTTGCATGGAATAAGAATACAACATAATGCTTTATTACTAATGGTCTAAAAGTTTTAATTTTTCCACAAGTCCCTCCATTCAGTCTCACTAATGCATGACCTTGTGACAGATCTTAAAGGTCTGAATGCTGAGCAGTCTTTTCCTCCACACTCCAAGCAGAAAGACCCCTATCTGGAAACTCATGCTGCAGGGGGAAAGGAGGGCATCAGAGCTCAGGGCAAGCTTCCTGGAAGAAGAGGGTGGAGTGGCTAACAGCAGAGACTAAAGAAGACTTTCAGAATAGCAAAAGTCATGCTAACCTGTGACGTGACCTCAGAGGCCTCCGTCTGCCTCAGGTCTCCATGTGTGACAAGTGGCCCCACTACACCTAGCATGTGGAAAGTGGCCCTTCAGTAGAGCTAGATCAGGCCTGCCACCCCTGTCGATGCCTACTAAACACTTTCAATGGAGACGAACAGAAACGGGACATTTGGAAGTCAAAAAGCACATCTATTTTAGAATTACTTAATTCTAAGATATTACTTAATTATTTAATCAAAGCTCCTTGCAGTATGGAGGCAAACAGACACTACTGGAGAGACACAGCAGAGGGAAAGGGTCAGATGGCTCATGCATTCATTCAACTGACACCTGCCAAGCTCTCTGTCATGCCCTGTTAGATGTTGGGGAACACTTGGATCCCCCCTTTGAAGTACTTTTGCTGTAATAAAAATACTTAAGCAATAGCCCCACCCCCAGGACACACTGAGACAGCAATATAGACTGCATGCACCTATAATCCCAGGCCTTGGGAAGCTGTAAACAGGCAGATCACTACCAGTCCGATCTAGTAGTGAGACCCTGAACACCCTTTAGACCCTTCCCTAAATAAAAAAAAAGAAAAAAAAAGAATACTTAAATAAGACCCAGAATTCATATGCACTCAGCCAGCCTGTAAATTTCCCCATTCTTCCTACAGTGAGTGCCTCAGACACATGGCACACACCAGTACGGCTGTGGTCATAACTGCCTCTACAATATTCAAATACAGAGGGCTCCGCTTTACCTCACATATCAGAGGAGAGGTTAGTTTGGAGACTGCTATAGTGCTGTGGATCCTGCTATCACACAGATTTCAAAGAGCTTGATGAGAAATAGATCTACCAGAGGAAAGGTACACTGGCCAGACACTAGGCTGTCTGGTTTCCTACCCCATGTCTCTCCAATCGTAATATTGGAAATAAAAAAAAACAATTGGAAGCCATTTGTTGAGTGCCCCAAGGAGCCAGACACTGCTTTGAAGAGTTATCCCTGAGAGGTAGCTGCTAGAATTGGTGTTTATAATAGGTCAGGAAACCGAGGCTCTGCATGAGGAACTAGACCATTGCTACCCAATTGCTAAGTGGCAGCATTAGGCTTCAAGGCCACAGACACAGGAAGGCGCTGGTGGACCCATGCTGCTGCTACAGCCTGGCTTCTACGATGCTGCCTCCCTGGCTTCATCCCTTTAATGCTGACACTCTACCCTCTGCTCATGCCAAATGACTTAGATCTGCTTCCCTCTGTCATTGCTGACCCATAACCTGTTCTTTACTTTTCTCACCCTGAAACCTAAGCCAGGGTGGGTTAATCTTTTAACTGAGAACCTAGACCTATACTTGGCTCAACTGGGACTCAATAATGGTGAAGAAAGAAGAATAGAAGTATGAAGGGAGGGAGAGAAGGAGGAGTGGAATAAAAAACAGGCCCCCAAGGATTGTCATAGGTGCCCCATCTACTCCTAGCTAGTGTGACTTTCTGCCACCACCATCTTCCCTAAGATCCAACAGAGACGGTGACTTCTCCATCTCAAGATGAGACACTGGAACAGTAAATTGACACTGTAGTCAATGTTTAGTCTTCCCGAAGGGCACTATTTGTCTGTTGGTGATCTGCACTGAATTTTTAATCACAGATCAGCTGTGCCCTCTCCCGATGCCCTGGCAGGTCACAGTGCTGCTGTGCACTGAGGGAACAGGGACTCTGCTTGCTGAAGATCTGCAGAAAGATTTGCCAGTAGAAGGCAGTGCTAGTTGGACCTCTGACTGATCGCAGGAGAGAACCACAAACATTTTTACACAATAGCTGTCTCCTCAGTTCTGAGCCAATGCAGAGTGGAAAGCATTTTGGGGAGTAACAATGGTTTCTTCACACCAGGTCACAAGAGCCCATGACCATGATCACCAGGAGGGGCATGGAGATTGGTGAAATAATCTACCAATCTGCATCTAATACCTCTCGAGTTATAAAGCCTTTCGTGTCTGTGGTCTCAGTCAATACTCACAACAGCAATGCAAGGCATGAACTTAGAAAAGCTATTACTTTGGAGGGTGCATGCAAGACACTGCCCACATCTGCCTTATGAATGCTACCTCTTTTACATTCATAGCATCTAGGAGAGAAGCTTTTGTACATATGCTAATCTCAGAGACCTTAAGTTCCTCGCCTGAAGTCACACAGCTGAGAGAAAGGAGATCTGGAGCCCATATTGGAGTCTGTCTGGCAGCAAAGGCCTTGCATATCACCACTTTGACACATGAAATGCCCGTTTCATAGATGAAAAATTAGTGCACAGCTGAGAAATCAGCTTAGGTGCAGGAATCAAATAAAGTGGAATAGAAGCCTCGGCTTGGCCTCTGACAGGACGTGCAGCCCTGGGCGAGTCGCTCACTCTCTGTTCCCCAAGTGTAAAACAGGGACAGTAGCACCTGCCTGGTAAAACTATTCATACAAAACCCTTCAAAGTGATGGTTGGAGAAAAATTAGGAGATTCTCACTTTGGCCATCTCCTAGATTTCAGGAGCCAGAATTCCTTAGAAGCCAGTGAGTCTTTGTGAGCTCAGGCTCTCTATCTGTTTAAAAATTCATTCATTCAGTGGTCATAGGGTAAAAGAGATAGTTACTAGTGCTGGCTGTACCTCCAGCACTGCGTTGGGCACTCGCTTATGCTCAAGATCAGCTGTCACACAGGGATTTTTATGCACCATACAGATGAGGAAGCTGAAGCACAGCTCGCCAAGGTCATGGTCCCAGGTCTGCTCCAGGGCAGAGCCCAGGCTTTCTGGCCCCACCCCATACTCCCCATCCTCCCTGTGATTTGCCAAAGCATACATCAATCACCTCCCAGAAAACGCTTTTCCTAGGGCTGGTGAAAATAGCACAGTGGACTAAGCACCTGCTTACACAAGTGCAGGGACAGGGCTTCAATCCCTGGCACCACATACTGTGCCAGCCCTGCCCCCCAGAATGCTGACTCAGCCACCAAGTCCAGGTGTGGTGGTGCACACCTATAATCCCAGCATGAGAAGGCTGAAAACAGGAGAATCACTGAGTCCAAGCTGCATAGTGAGACCCTGTACCAAATACAAATAAATAACACCTTTTCTTGTTCAGAGCACCTACCCTCTCATCAAGAAAAAGGCTTTCTTTCCTGTACACATTGGACTGAATTTTTTTTTTTTCATTTTTTTACTTTATTTTATTTTTTATGTTATGGCCAGCTCAGTCTGCCCTGGTGACGGGGCTGGCACAGCGTGTGGTGCCGTGTATCGAACCGTGGTCCTTGCAGTTGCCTAAGCTTGCCTAAAGAGACACTTTAGATCACTGAGCTACCTGAATTTTAAATAGCACAGATGTAATAGGTTAAGAATTTAACTATTTACATGTTTATTTTTCAAAACCAAATCTATTGCCATGTATGTAAGAGTTTTTTCCTGTTTACAACTAACATTATTTGATTATTTTACTGAAGAAAATTTACTTGGGAGCAAAAAGAAAGAATAAAAGAGAAAAGAGAAAAAGAAAGGAAAAAGATAACACATTATTTTATATGAATAAAAGACCTAGGGGTTATAATTACAGAAATACTGCAAGTTCTGCATTAGCTAGAAAATTGCAGCCATTTCATTGTGGGAGTAAAGCTATTTTCTTTTATTTTAAAGTGGATCCTTCACCTTCCAAAGGGCTAATTATGGTCCTGCCTACATGTCGTGCTCATAGGCTCCAATTTCATCTTTTCATTAACCACACTGGAAATAACAAAATTGTGCCTGCACTCTGGAAACTTCTTCGCAGTGGTTCCTGTCGCAGGCGGGAGGGACGTGGCAGCCACTGGCTTGTGACTCAGCTCATGTTTTCCATAATTGAGCCCCTCTAGGACCTTGTCACAGGCCCCTCCTCCAGCTCAGCTAAGAGAGACTCATAAAACAAAGAGGGTGGGCAGCAGGGGCTGGAGAAGGTCCAGGAAGGCCAGCACAGCAACTGGTAAGAGGCAAAAGCCCAAAAATGATGTTTATGGAGAATTTTTAGTGATGTAGGAAAGTATGAGAAATAAAATACTTAGGAAGGAAAGCATGCGCTACGTGGACATCATGATTTCTATGTTAAACGCATATGAACACACATACAGACCTATCAGCATCATTATATACCATTAGCGCCCTTTAACATCACAATCCAATAAGCTAAGCCCAACATCACAAAGAGGAGAGACTCCAAAGCCTTCATCATGAGATTTCAAGGGTATCACGAGGAAAGGAGATCGTGTTTTTCTGCGAGCTGCCTCTCATTTCCTTTTCCAGCCCCTCTTTCTGGCTGAGCTAATAAATCCCTTGAGAGCTAGCACCTTCCCTCAGGATCCCACTCCTCTCCCTAAGCTGCTTCAGGTCTGTCAGCACAAGCACCGCCTCCTGCATTCCCAGGGCTCAAGTAACATCAGGCTGTTTGGTGAAACAGACTTTATCCTCAATGGTTGAAATGAGTAAGGGCAGAGATGCAACACCAAGAGCGAAAGCTGTGAACTGAAGGTCAGGTTTCCAGAGCTGTTTCCAGAGCTGGGTGGACAGGCTGGGCCCCAGGCACGCCTGCTCTGGGAGGCAGGCAGACTCAGTGCTGGTTATGCTGCACGGTGCGTGCGTGTATGCGTGCGTGCATGCATGCGTGTGTGTGTGTGTGTGTGTGTGTGTGTGTATGGTGTACAGGTGGACATCCCTGCTCCTTTCTGCCACTTGTGAGTCACTCTGTCTTGTTGTGTCCCCTTCTCCCATCTCTGCCAGCCCCCTCTCTGCTTCCCTCCCTCTGTCCCCCTGTGTCTGTCTCTGATGGTCTCTTAGGTCTCCCAGAGCATTCACTGCCCAGCTTCTCCAATTTCCAAAATCCTACCAATGAGAAATTCCTTCCGCTCTGCTTTCAACAGAGGACTAAGGCCTTGTTTGGTTAGAATGCAGACAGTTCAGAAAACTTTCCTGCAGTGTTTCTCTTTCAGACCTGTGGAGCAGAGCAAGGGAGGGGAGCTGACAATTCCTTAAGGTGTCCTCCCAGTCAAATACCTTCCTTGTCCTTCCTCCTAAACGTGGAAACAGCTGCAACTTTAAAAATAGCATGCCTTCATCTTTTGAAGGAAATATGCTAAAATTTTAGCACTTGCTGTCTTTGGACAGCAATGAATAGTTTAGTATTATTTATTTCTGCTTATTTTTCTCTTGACTTTCCAAATTGTCCATAGCTAGCAGGAGCTGCTTTATCATAATAAAATCTCCAATGTCTTATGCAACTGCTTCATAACTGATTTAATCTACCTAACAGCTTTATTAAGTAGATATTTGTATGCCCCTGTAGAGGTTCAGAAAGGTTAAGCGATTTGCTCAAGGTCACGCAAGCACAGGTGAAAATCAGACAAGACCTCAGACCACAGCCAGGGACTCAGGGGCTTAAGTAGGGGCCCCTCTTCTCCTCTGCCTGTGGGGCAGTGTCACACACACACACACACACACACACACACACATGTGCGTGTGCGCTCGTGCCTGAAGCTGAGCAGATGCCAAAACAACTTCGCCTGGATCCTCCTTCTAAGGGTATGTGGCTCTGTAAAGCACAACTCGCAAGAGCTGCCTGCCCAGGGGAAGACGCCCTGGCCATCCTGTTGACATCGGGCTGGGCCTGGGGTCTGTGGGGGTGCAAAGTATCCTTGGCTTGAGGAACCTAGGAATGGCCAATAGGGCGTGGAGGAAAATCGCACATCGCTCCTGCACAGTCTTTTGAAAGGAACAGTTAATGCTTATTTTTTTTTCTTTTTATTCTTGTTTTTTTTTTTTTTGAATTTCTAACAAGTTTTTGGTTATTGTTTTGTTTTTTCTCTAAACCAATCTTGCACATTTATATTTGGTAACTTGGACAGCTAATTTGAAGATAGCATCATGCAACACAGCAACCATTGTTGAATTCCTATTACTTTGTTTAGTGAAATTTTATATCATGTCTAATGCTGCTTTTTTTCTATCATTACTTTGTATTCTTTAAAAAAAATAAATTTTAAATTTTAAAAAAGAAGTAGAAGAAGTCCATCAGCTTGTGATTTTCCATGTCCCTTTCGTCCCAGAAAATCAGCTTCTGAGCATGGAGTGAAGGAGAGTTTAGTGAGCCCATGGTAGACACGTGGCCTGGGCAAGAACTTGATCTTGCTGTTCTCAGACACCAGCATATGGCGGGTGTTTGGTACCACAACCTAACTTACTATTGGCTGACTGACTCAATGTTTGTAAAACTGCAGATGCAAAAGAGTTGCTAGCACCCTTCCTACACCTTCTGAAGGGAAAAACAAGGATGTCTACACCAGAGCATTAGAGGAAAACCCTCTTGTCCTATAAGACAATGACCTTGCCTGGACAAATCAGCGTGTGTTCCTCCAGTGCATTTCCACAGCTGGCTTCCCGATGGAGCAAGCTGCCAGAATCTCCCAGCTGTAAACCCCAGAAGGGCCGATCAGTGAGTACAAGGCTCAAAGTCATTACTGCCCCAGGTAGAAGGAGCCTCTGAGGTAGAGGCTCAGGGATCCTGGGGCACAGAGGGAATAACAAACACAGATGGAAAGGTGGGGTGGGGCTCGGAGGATCATGGTCAATTGTCTGAGAGCTAGAGAGCCACACAGGTGCCACAGGTGATTTGTGCTCTGCAACTTGAGCAACTCTGCCCTGCAGAGCAGAATAGCAACCTGACCCAAGAGCTGCGGCTCGGATGAGAAAGAAGAGCTGTCATCACTAGAAATAAGAGGAGAGAAAGCAGACACTGCTTCTGTCACCAAATTACAGCAGTCAAGTTGTTTTTCAAAGACTCCCTGCGGGAGCTAGACCCAATCATCCCATCTTTAAGTGACTCAGTGGCGGTTCTGTTGCCAAAGTGTCTGCGTTCGATTTGTTCTCGCCTCCTCGTTCTTGCATTCTTTCATCTGGATCATCATTCTTTCCCTCACTCATTCCCCAGTTCGTGCATCACCCTCCCCTTCACTCAGCCAGCGAAAGCTCCCAGCACAGCCTGTTGCAGACCCCAGCAGCCCAAGCAGCAGCACCGTGCAGAGGAGGAGCAGGCAGACACACAGGAGAGGGCCTGCAGGCAGAAGATGGAGACCAGGCCCACAGCCGCTGCTGGGCTCTTCACTGCAGACAAGAGCTCTGTGGTGAAGTCCTCTGCTCTAGCTATTATTTTAGGCTCTGGAATGCAGAAACAACTTCTCTCTCATTACACTTAAAGCCTAACCTACCTCACTTCGCTAGGAACTTCGGCACAGAGCTGAGCCATGTGTGGGGATGTAGGCCACCCCATCAGCATGTACTGAAAAGTAGAAGGTGTGGGGGACGTAGAGATTCGCTGCTCAAATCTACCTTCTGAAAAGCCAGTCCATCAAGGTGAGGGGAGCAAGTTCCCTGATGATCCCTTCTGTTAGCTTATCTAGGATCTGCCTTTGTTCTTTTTTAGACGGCCAATGATAAAGACAAAGTGGATATCAGAGCCCTGGCTGTAAGTGTTCGATTCAGAACTTCACTAGGGAGTCTTCAGCCCAATCTGACAACCCCTGCTCAACCATTTCACACCTCCAGGTCTACCTCATCATTTGCTATCTGGTACCTTAGGCTTTATCTGCAGTGCGAACAGTTTTTTCCACATCCTCCTGCACAGAAGAACTAGGGAAAAGGCAGGAGAGAGGACAGAGTGAGCAGGCTTCTCGTGTACTGGGAGCACTCTGGTTCAAGTGTGTGCTGCCCTTCTTATCTGTTCCTCCTCAGAGGACAGGACAAATGTCAGGGATCTCACTCTGCCACTAGGGGTCCTGCCATCTTTCTAATATTTTACCCTGAGGCAGAAAACATTGTGCTAGGGGACAAGATTAAGACATGGCCCCATGGCCCAGTAAGACCAGCTGATCAGACTAGACAGGGACAAGCTCAACCTATGAGCAGGTCAGCCAAATATGAATGTGGAAGATGGTCAGGTCCTTGCCAAAGCTGTGAAAAGTAACATGACTTGATGCCAAAACCATGGGTCAGGGCAAGCTCCATAGAGGAGGGGGTGACACTTGCCCTGAGCTTTGATCAATGAGTTTCCTGGGAACATCTATACAAATCAGAACTCTTGGCTGGCTCTACACACGTATGCTTAGAGCTCACTCTTACAGTATAGAGGATTACTAAGGCATCTTCAGACACCAGAAAGAGAAACTAACTGTGGCAATATACAAGGAAGGGAGATTGGGAGGGACAGCACTGGGAAGCTCAAGGATCCAGCAGGAACACAGATAGATCCAGCAGGAGCCATACTATCCCGGTATCCTGTGGGGCAGAAGTTTTCCCCTAATTCCACCAAGTCACTGCTGTAAGAATGGGAGGGTCTACCATTTTCAGTGTCTTAATTTCTCTGCTTATGATTCCACTTCTAAGGAGAGGTTCAGTGTCCTCTCACCAGCAGAGGCATGGTTGATGCCTTGAAGAATAATCCTGGAAAGACAGAATATACTTCTGAGACAGGCTAGCCTAGAGAATGTGAAGTCCCATTCCATGAAGACCACAGCCACCATCATCCATGCAGCAGACAGGACCAGGAAAATGAGGACAAGACTTACACACAGAACCTGAAATGGGCAGAGGCACTCATGATGTGGAGGTGTGGAGAGAGGTGAGACACTGCATTGAGAATCAAGTGGAAGAGAGAAAGTGTAAGCAGACCACTCCTCTGAGAAGGACAGATAAGAAGAGAAGATGAGAGATGGGTTATTAGGGAGCTTGTTGAGTACAGGGAGCATTTTGTCTAACACAGGAGTGAGTTAAGCTTCTTTATAAGCCAAGAAGGACCAGAGAAGAGGAGAAAGTGAAGATGCAGCAGAGAATGATAATGACAGACACAGAACAGGTGCAGTAGGCCGGGGTGGGGGCCCCGGGCAAGGCTGGCCTTTAAACTCTGTCTATGCCTATGTAGAATACTCCTTGCTACTAAGAACGTGCAAGAAATCATACTTTCTTCTCTATCATCACTAGAGAGCATTATTTTAACCTCGTGATTAGATGGTTAATCTAACTTTCCAGGTCAACTTGAATGGGCTGAAGGGTGCCCAGATAGCTGGCAAAATATGAGTTGATGGTGTTTCCAGGAAACATCACTATTTGAATTCATAGAGTAAGGAAAGAACGCCTGATGTGCATGGACCTCCTCCAAGCTGGTAAGGGCCAGACAGAAGAAAAGGTCAGAGGCAGGGTGAATCCTGCATAACTCTCTCTCTCTCTCTCTCTCTCTCTCTCTCTCTCTCTCTCTCTCTCTCTCTCTCTC
>PVKN010025963.1:0-13967 GCA_004027915.1 Capromys pilorides
AGTTTGTATTTCTGATTCATTTAACTCAAAATTATATTTTCCAGGTTCATCCATTTCACACACATCTCTAAAGCTTATTCTTCTTGATAGCTAAGTAGTATTCCACTAGGTATAGATAATACATTTTCTTTCATATGCTGATGGGCATAAAGGCTGCTTCCAGGATTTAGCTATTATGAATTGTGCTGCTATACACATTGTTATACATGCATCACTTTGAGATGATGTTTTTAGTTCTTAGGAAAAGATATCTAGAAGGATATTATGTGGGCCATATAGAATTTCTAATTTTACTGCTTTGAGAAATCTCTGTAGTGATTGTATTGCTGTATGTTCCCATCAACAATTAGGGTAGTTTCTTTCTCACCACAGCTATGCCAGCATGAGTTATTCTTTGACTTCTTGATAATTGCATTCTTTCTGATATAAGATGGAATCCTAGTGTTATTTTAATTTGTATCTCTCTAAAGGCCACCATTATGTCATGTATCTGGCTGCCACACCTCTCTCCAAACCATCTTGCACTTGAGTGCAAAAGCCCATAATTGGGGCTTTTCAGAGCTGGCTGGATCTTGGGTGTGATACTGGGATTCAGGGTATGCGATAACCAAATTAGTCCACTGATGTAGCATAGCTGTGGGTTTGGTTCATGGAAAGGCCCACTGAGGGTGTGATGGAAACATCCAAAAGCCTTGTCACTTGGATGAGACAGAAGGGAGAGAGGCTTACTTTACTACTGCTTCTGCTGCAGCTTGCTCCTTCTGCCTGCCCTCTGTGGACCATTTCTCCCCAGCTGTGTCCCTCTGGCATGCTGCCCTGCTTCAGAACTAGCTTACTATGGACTGAAACATCTGCAAGCTATGAGTTAAAATAAACCTTTTGTCCTTTTACTTGTGGGTGTCAGGTATTTTGTCTCTATAACTGAGGCAGCCACAGATGTTGAACATTTTTTTCTACTTTTTTGGCCATATGTGCTTCTAAGAAGTATGCTTCTTGTTTTCATGTGCCCATCCTTTTTTTATATACTGAGAATTGAACTCAGGACTAGACAAGTGCTTATTTTACTGAGCTACCTCCCCAGCCCATGTGCCCATTCTTGATTGGGCTTTCTTTTTTTTTTTTAGATCGTCTAATATTTTGAGTTCTTTCTATATTCTAGACATTAGTCCTCTCTGAGTAACAACAACAACAAAGATTTTCCCTTCTGTGGGTTATCTCCTCTCTCTACTTATTGATTGTTTTGTTGTACAGAAGCTTTTTAACTTAGTGTAATTTGCTGATTCTTACTGTTGTTTTTTGTGCAACTGGAGTTCTATTTACAAAATATTTACCTACATGTAGGACTCCAAGCATTTTTACCTATTTTATCCTCTAGTAGTTTCAGTGTTTCTATTTTAATGCTTAGATCTTTGATCCATTTTTTTATTTTGGTGTAGTGCATGGTGAGAGGGTCCAACTTCAGTCTTCTGCAAAAATACCCAGGTTTTTTTTTTTTAGCAGCGTTTGTTGAACACACTCTCTCTCCTCCAGTGTATGTTTTTGGTCTTTTGTAAGATCAAATAGTTGAGTGTGTCTGAGGACGTTGCTGCATGCTCTGTTCTGTTCCATTCATCCATGTGTCTGTTTTTGTGAAGTATCATCTAATTTTTGTCACTGCTGCTTTGCAGTATGGCTCAAAGTTAGGTTTTATGATGCCTCCTGCTTTGCTCTTGTCACCCAAAATTCCTGTTGCTATTCTGTTTCTCTTCTGGCACTATATGAATTCTAGGATTGCTTTCTTTAGCTCTGTAAAGAATAAGAGTTTTACTCTCATTTGTAGAGAGTCAGTGACAACTTCAGATCAGGGAGAGACACAGTCCCCTGTGCAGACCCCTCTGCAGCAATGTGGAGAATGGATGGAGAGCAATTGGATACTGACCGAGCAACCACAGAAGAGGCTGTCCTTAAAGTATCGCCACAAGGTAATCAGAACTCTGACGGCAGCAGGACCTTGGGCAAGTTATTTTTACAAAGTTTTCTGGGCTCCATTGAAACTACTAGAGTAATGAAGACAACATCCATTTTGAAAGTGGATACATTGTTAACTTTATGAAAGGCCATGTTCAGGACCCTTCCCTTACATCAGCATTTACTTTTATAATAAATTTTAATACTAAGTTTTCTCTTCTTTTCTTTTTTCATTTTCAGAGACAGAGTCTTTCTGTATAGCTCAGACTGGCCTTGAACTCATTGTGTAGCCCAGGATAGCCTCTGAATAACAGTGGTCTTCTTTACATCAGCCTCCAGATCACTGGGGTTTCAGGCATGCACCACCAGGTCTGGCTAATATTAACTTTGACATACGCAAGTTCTTACTCTCTTTCTTTAAATCAGCCCCTGAAACTTAGATTCATTTTCCAAAATGTGTAGGGTGTCTGTCAGAATGAAATGAGTTAATTAATATAGGATGCATGAGATAATACTCAGAAGCACGTGGTAACTGGTCCAGGTATATAGACTGTTCTCAGTACATGGAAGTAAAATAGGGGTCTGTATCCAATCTGCTATGGTCTTGGGGTGTCGTGGTACTGTGGTTTAGTTCCCCAAGTAGAAATTCCTTGGTTTCAAAGTAAAAAAATACCAGGTCTACATTGAGTATATTGAAATTTAAAATAAGCATAAAAAACTCTGGGAAATCCAGAAATAGGCTATGAGATGATGAGATACAGAGATCAAAAAAGAGGTTAAGATTATGCAGTTGAGAGCCAGAAGATAGTGAAAGGTGTTATGGATGAGAATGCCCAAGGCAGACAGTGATGGGTGAAAAGTGAGTAGGCTTTAGGAAAGAATCTTGGGGAATGCCAATCTTCAATAATCGTGCATCGTATGGTAGTAGTTTTATGAGTCTGCACACAAATCTATTAAATTCCAGTATACTTAGTCTATATTCTATCAAAATACTATTTCTATATAGTACACAAGACTATCTTTACAGAATTTCAAAGCAAAAAGTTTAGAAAACGAAGCATACTGTAGCAGCATCACTGCTGATAACCTAGGGACATGCCCACTTAGACCTGTTGAGACAGAGCAAGCTCAAAGTTGCTGCGTAATTTAGAGTAAGGCATTGCATACTGATATTATCTTCTGGATGCCATAAATGATGATGTAATTTCAAAAGAATGTGACCAACTACACAAGCTGAACTACTGGTACATAAATGTTACAATGTCTCCATTTAAGGTTTCAGTATGAAACTAAATTTTATAAGGGTGAGAATCAAGCAGAGAAAAGGAGAGAGAGGGCATAGAGAAGGAGAGAAGGGAGAGGGAAGAGCAGGGGCAGGGGTAGGGGCAGAGAGAAACAGAGACAGAGACAGAGACAGACTTTTCTTTTTTTTTCTTTTAAAGTTTATTTTATTTTTATTTTTTAAACCTCATTTATTTATTTATTTGTGTTCTGGCGGGCTCAGCCTGCCCTGGGGGTGGGGCTGGTGCAGCATGTGGTGCCGGGGATTGAACCGCAGTCCTTGTGGTGGCCTAAGCAGGTGCTTTAGACCACTGAGCCATCTCACCGGCCCAGAGACAGACTTTTCAACCCAACACAATTTATTATCAGACACTCTGGAAAACAATTGCACATAACCCAGAAGAACATTGCCATAATATATTATTTTTCAAAATTTTCTAGAAGCAAAATCTTATCTAAGATGTTTTCCTTGTCTATATTGTCTCCTTCATTCTTGTTAGTTTATGGCTCACAGCTGAGAAGCAGTATGGTGTAGGACCATGCAGTGTGTTAGGAGCCAATAAACCCCTTGAATGATCTTAAAGGGAAAGGACCACAACTGTTACCTATGCATCTTCCACCTGGTGAAGGCCTTGAGTTTCCTCTGTATGGTTGTGGGAAGGCCACTTCAGAAGGTTCAACATACAGGAATTCCAAAGGGGAGAAGGGGAGAGAGGAAATAGGGGTTCTGCATCCTGAAGAATGTCCCTGTCAGACTAAAATAACTTTTCAGAATGTGCTTCATTTTTTTCAACAACTGAGTCACTACAGACAGATTGTCTAGCAGAATGAATATATTCCTCGCAGTGTCATATTTGCTGCTTCATACAAATCTAAAAAGCACTCATAAATCCTTCCTCTTTCTCTCTCCTTCTGGCTCTCTGAATCCCAACAAACTTACTAGGGTGGCTATAAAATTCATTATTGTGGGGCTGCTGACGTAGTTTGATATATTTCTCTAAATGCAAAATCAAAAAGTCAAAATTTTAAGTTACAGGGAGGAAATTACTTTAATACACCAAATATTTTGCTGGAGAGCAAAATAACTAACATTTATTAAAAGATTTTAAGACAGTTTAGTGTGTATAATGTGCCAGGCACTGTCCTAAGTCATATACAACTATGAAGCAGTTTGTTATTATCATTGCCTTATTTTACCAGTATGAGAAACCAGCAGTGCAGATGTGGATAAAGCAAACTTGGTTGAGGTTACTGACCAATCAGTGGCAGCCTCGGAATTTTAACTGGGGAAGCTAGCTCCTAGATCTATGTTGTTGACAACTTTATAGGCTGTTTCTCATGGGGTGCAGAAGTTTGCATATATTAATTGGTTCAGTGCTAAGCACAAGACTGTGATGCAAAGCTGGGAACTGAAGCATTGAGGGTAGCTATTTGCCTAGCTAAATTGACCTAGGTAGTAGTCCAGACTGCCAGGATTCAAATAATCTTCAATATGATAATCCAAAATGTCTAATTTATGACCTGCATCAGTGAACTCACCATTACTGGACAAGGTACTTGTCATAATCAACTGCAGGGAAGAGGGGTTATTTTTTACTCATGCGTTCAGAGCTCTCAGTCCAGGGGCAGCTGTCTCCAAGGCAAACCATCATGGCAGAGGTCATGGTGAAACAAAACTGCTCAGGTCATGGCAGTCAGGTAGCACAGCTGAGGACAATGCCAGAGACAAAGGATCAAGGAACCAGATATTGTCGCCATGGTTATATCCTCGTGACCCACCCCAACACCCCCCACGCCCCCCACCCCCCCAACAAGTGTGCTTTCCCAATCTGTTAGGAAGCCAACCAAACTGATAATCAAGATTAATCACCACAAATGGATCTACGGACTTTTAATAACAACTTTACAAAAACAACTTTTGCAAAAAAACTTAACAAAAGTTGTTTTATGATAGTAACTTCTACAAACATATATTCTTCTAAATATAAATGGGAATAAATATAGGTCATACTTTTTTCTGTTCTGATAATTGTTGAATTAAAATCAGTTAAGTTTCCTTTCCAGAGATAAAAAAATATATAAATATACAAGGTCAAAATTTCCTCCAAGTCATTATCCTCTTATCCTGAATTATTTTCTCTAACTTCAAAGATTTGCCACATTTCAAAAAACTTCTAAAGTAGTTTTTAACATTGCGGTAAAAAAAACTAAGTGCAAGCCATCAGAAATCTAGCTGAAAGACTAAAGTGACAACGTACTAATTTTTAAATAAACGTGAATATTAAAGTCTGGAGAATAACAAATGTGCTGACATGAAAGCAAGCGCTGGAAACAGCACCTACAGCTCCCAGATATGCTATTGTGCATACATAAAAATAATTACGTTATTAGTGACATGTATACAATTTAGGAAAAACGTGTTAATCAGGATAGAGATATAATGCAACTATTGTAATGTATATACAAATTAGTGTGTTTTTCTCTTTATACACTTTCATACATATATATGTATATATATATATATATATATATATATACACATTTATCAAAAATATCCAAAAAATTCAGAACATTACTTTGTAATTACTTTGACTATTGCATTTATGCATAGCTGAGCCATATCCTTCTTAAAACGTTAAAAATACTTTTACCAAAAAAAGATTAATCACCACAAGAGGCAATCCAAAGAGGCCACATCCTTGGTAAAATCAGTCTTTACTGTAAAATATTTCATATTTCTCGTTTTTATTCTCCCTTGTTATAACCAGCATACCAACAAACGATAGTGGTATAAAACAACACACAGTATATTCCCACAAAATCCTGATTCAGAGTTTGTGGCCTCAGTCATACAGATTTTTCCTTAGAATCTAATAGTTATTTGTGGCAACTACAGCAATTTGTAGAAGCTGTGGATATCTTCTGAAATTGTTTTTTGGCAGGAGGTTTGCAAGGAGCCAACGTGAAAGCATTACTCAGTTCTCCTTGGGCTGACCGGCGGCTGTCCTGTAGCTCATCTCTGGCAGATGCACCAGCACTCCCACGTCATAAACAGGTTGCTGCACTGTGTGCAGCTATCTTAGCGGTTCACAGTTTTGTTCTTCCTAAAACAGCAAGATCCTATGGAAATGCCTGCTCCTTCTAAGCCTCTGTTAATATAGTTAAATTAAATTGTATAACTGTTGGAGACATGGCACATTTAGGGTTTAAACCATAAAAATAGGCATTTATAGACATTTTTCTGTCTCTGAAATTTGCAACGTTTTCACAATTTACAGGTGCTGTAGGAATGTAACCTCTGTGAATTTGGGGAATCTAGTGTACTCAGGTCTTAACATCAAAGACTTCGCTTAAATTCTGATTCTTACCAGCCATCAAATCTCAACCATGTTATTTGATCACAGTGCACTCCAATCTATTTTTAATTCTTCATAATGTATGAAAATTATTCATGTTGAGCATATAGTATTCAATATAACATTATGTTATTAAAACAACAGTTATGAAAACCGCTGGGTATCTTGGTTATGTCAGGTATATTTGAGGTTTTTTACTCATTACATGAACTGAGTTTTTATTTCTTTATATGAGGATAGCCTCCTTATTGGCTTGTGGTGGTGGAGTAAAACAAAATGGTGAACATGGGATAATCAGTAGGACTACATTTCTCTTGGTTTGAAAGGCATAGTATTTACTGCTAATGCCCCAAATTTAACTTTTTATAAAATTTAATGAAAATCATTTGCATCTCTGAAATACTCAAATTCCAGAAGTTCTTATTTTATTCTGATGGAGTAACTTACAGTCTTGGCAGACAAGATTTAAATAATGCATTTTTGTGGGCTGCTTAACACTGGACTGTGTTAGCATCTAGTTTCGGTCTCTTCAGGACTGCATAAGAAGCACCCTGCTGTTATAATCAAGCCTTGTAACTAAATGGAATTCAGTAATGTTCAATGATGCTGCGAATCAACACCATAAGAATTTTTCTGCATATAAATTAAACTAAGAAAATATTTTGGGTGCCCAAAATGGCTCTTTTAAAAGAAAGTCATGGTAAATAAATGATAAATGTTGAGGAGATAGATATGTCTACCCAAATTTAAACATTACATAGTATTTAAATATGTATAGCTTTGATATTTTATATATCAGTTAAAATCAATCTTAAATTTGAAAAGAAGAAGCAAATGTATTTTCAGAACTTACTTCCATCCTGAATATAGATTTTTAAAATAGCCAATAGCTTCCTTTTCTTGCACTACCTTTTGTTCAAGCCAAATCAGGATTATGTAAAATAAATACATAAAGCTTAAGCAGATGCAGGGATCAGGGTTTGGATCCCCAGCTGGGCCTTCACCTGGGCACCCTGAGATGGTAATTAAGGCTGGGCATGGTGGCATGCATCTGTAATTCCAGTGTTTGGGAAGTTGAAAAATAGGATCACTACAAGTCCATTCTGTGTAGTGACACCCTGTACTAAATACACGTAAAAAAGTTTTTTAAAAAACACATAAATTCAACTGTGATTTCTCATCTTCATGTATATATAATTACTCATGGCAACAAGTCTTTATACCTTGTTTTTATGTGGTGAGTACATTTAAAATGTGTATTGCTCTAAGAAAAAACTGACTTTGTTATTATTTTTTTTTTAAAGAGCAATTAGAAATCCAAACATGCAGAGCTGGGGAAATAGCTCAGTGGCATAAGTATTTTCCTGGCAAGCACAGGGTCCTGAGTTCAATCTCCAATACCTAAAAAAAAAAAAAGTTAGAAATTCAAAGAGATCGGGCTGGCGAGATAGCTCAGAGGTCTAAAGCGCCTGCTCAGGCAACCACCAGGACCATGTTTAATCCCCGGCATCACATGCTGCACCAGCCCCACCCCCAGGGCAGGCTGAGCCAGCCATTACATAAATAAAAAAACAAAAGAGATTAAGCAACTCAGGCTGTTCAGAATATGAATACAAAGAAATAACAAAGAATTTCTTGGAAGAATTGTTTGAAATTTTTAATTGTAAAGACACAATTCGGTGTATTTATCTCAGTTACTGTTCTCTCACTGCTGGGACAAATACCTGACACCCAAAATACCGGACACCCAAAGTGAAAGAAAGAAAGGTTTATTTAGATTACAGTTATTGCAGGTTTCAGTCCATACTTGGCCTGCTCCAAGGCAGACTGGCACAGGGCAGAGAGAAGCAGTTCATGCTGTAGGAAAAACAATTGCAACAGAGGCAACAGAGAGGGAGTCTGTTTCTCTGTCTCTCTTACTCAGGCTGTCTGCCTCAGGCTATCCACTTCAGGCCACACACATAATCCCAGCAGTACTCAGACCCATAACCCCATCCTTGGATCACTCGTAATCCCAGTGGATGATGAGTTAATCTCAGACTCTGGAAGTCCCTACCCCACGAATGCATGAGGCTTTTGGGGGACAGCTAGACACAAACCTTGGCGGTATTTTTATAAGTCTCATGAAATAGCAGGTCTGTCCTTTTTTCTCTTGTTTTCTTTCTCTTGCCTATAAAAAGTGCCCTTGACTATGAACTCTCTATGAACTCACATACTTGAACATTATGCTGAATGATACGACCCTGATCAGCAGCTAAAATATCAGCTTATTTGGGCAATCAGCCTGGGATGAACCAACACCGAGAACTGAGAGTTCTAGAGATGGAATTTCTAGGTCTTGATGTTTCCATCCAAACTGCCTGCATATTACCAGAAAAACATTAGCTTCTTTGAAATGAGAATTGTCCCAGGAAATCAAGGATGTCCGTAACAAATTCCTGATTTTCAGTGAGTTTTATCAGCAATTCATTACACATTTTTCTGTCACAATAAATGATCTACAGAAGAAAGAGGAGAGTAATATGTAGCGTGTGTCAGAGCCAACAATCACTGAAGATATTGTCTTTTCTTTTTGCTTGGAATCCTTAATTACACAAAACTTAAAAAGCACACACACACATACACACATGCACATACACATTTGTACATATAGAACCACTATTTCAATAATACAGAAAAATTGCAGTTTTCTCACAGAGTTCTTTCACATTCCTCTTATAGACTCCTTTGGTTGACAAAACACAGTGCTGAAGCACAAGTTCTGAGTTTCTTGCTGCAAAGCTGCACAGAGTGGACCTCTCCTCTCTGACTCCTCTGTTTTAGCAAGATTCTCACCTCAAGGTCTTTCTCATAGTTGCCTAGCCTTGACATTCCTCTTAGAAAAACACTCAGTTTCCATCAGCACAGTACAAACAACTCACTTACTGGTCAGGTCTAATTTGCGTTCTTAGCAGAGTATCCTGGTGGCAATGGCCACCACCCTGCAAGGAGTTTGGATAGTAAAACTTCTATATATGCACCTGCCTCACCAGGAAGCAGGTCCCAGATAAGGCTACAATTAAGTGTTTAGTTTCAGGAACAAAACAAATACTGATACAGGTAAAAGTGGGAGTGACCACCTCCCCACCCCCCATTGTAGATGCAGCCTAAGGTGGATGCTTGTAGATGCTTCAACAGAAAAAAATAACCCTCAGGGTTTTCACACACTTCCTCTCTGGTACTCAAAATCTCCCAGAGTTCACTACTGTGATAGCTTTAACTTTCGATGAGTCCACATACCCAGCTCTGTTCTGAAGACCATGCTTACATCATTTTCAAGTAAGTGCTAGATACATGAAAAGTGCTTAATAAATATTTTAATGACTGAGTGAATAAATAAAATCCTAAAAAATAGATTTCTCTCAAGATTTTCATTGGAAACATTCTACCTTTACTCTGTTCTCTTTACATCCATTTTCACCTTTTTTGCCATCTGTTTGGTCAGGAGCTTCATCCTACATTGTATGTAATGTTTTTAGCAGGAAAGCAACATAGGAGTAAAATAAAATATCAAATATGTATGAATGCATAGACTAGACATCAACATTTTCATATCCACTGTTTACTTGCTTACAAAACCTAAAAGATAGCATCAAAAATAAGAACCTAGGTGAACTACAATGTACATACGAACAAAAGATTACCAAAGAAATAAGCTTTACTTCAACTGTCACACCCAAGGCTTTCTTCACACATAAAGCCGCGTGTTCCAAAAAAAAAAAATAATAATTTACACACATAATAACACATATGTTTTGTTTTCTTGTACTTTGCTGTAGCATATAAGTGACATCTCTTTGGCCTTTCCTGCTGTCGTGGTAGGCCTTTATGAGATTGTCTTAGTTACTCTTCTATTGTTGCTGGGACAAATACCTGACACCCAAAATGAAGGAAGGAAAGATTTATTTAGCTCACAGTTACTGAAGGTTTGAGTCCATATTCGGCCGGCTCCAAGGCTGAGTGGCACATGGCAGAGAGCAGCAGTTCATGGCAGTGGGACAGCAACAAAATGGCGACAGAGGGAACCGACTAACCAGGGCAGCAGAGAACAACAGAGTGAGTCTGTTTTTCTGTCTCTCTTTATATTACATTCTGGCTCGCTGCCTTAGGATATCTGCCCTAGACCACACCCATAGTTGCAGCAGTACTCAGATCCATAATCCCATCAGTATTAAAACACACAATCCCAGTGGATCATGAGTCAAGTCTCAAACTCTAGAAGTCCCCACCCCATGATTGCATGAGGCTTTGGGGGGACAACTAGACATGAACCATAACAGAGATTGTGTTTGCCAATTTACCTTTCAGGTCACAAATGTGGCCCACAATATTTTGTGTACTTCCTTAGGCATAAACATCTTGTCTTTTGTTTTTTTGGGTTTTTTTTGGTCTTTTTGAGACAGGGTCTCACTGTGCAGTTCAGGCTGACCTTGAGTTCACTTTTGTAGCCCAGGCTGGTCTCAAACTCGCACTGATCCTCCTGCCTCAGCCTCCTGAGTGCTGGGATTACAGGTGTGCACCACCATGCCCAGCCCAACATCTTGTTTTTACTTTGCTGTGAAGGATCTTTAGCTGAGCGTGGTGGTGCATGCCTGTAATCCCAGCACTTGTGAGGCTGAGGCAGGCAGGAGGATCAATGTAAGTTCGGGATCAGCCTGGGCTATAAAAGTGAGCACAAGGTCAGTCTGAACTATATAGGGAGAACCTGTCTCAAAAAGACTAAATAAATAAATAAATAAATAAATAAATAAATAAATAAAAGATCTTTTATGAGTTTCAGTCCCACTTGGCTAAGAAAATTTCTCCATGGTATTTTGCTCTTATCAGTTTCTTTGTAAATTATTGAACTATTTATGCCATATGTGTTTAGGATCCAGCAAAACACAACCATTGGTCAATGCAGTATATTTCAGTGACATTATAGTTGCTGCCTAACTCATCAGCAACATTTACTCCACCTTTGGTTTGGTTGTAGGAAGTTTCCATCCCAGAGGTCTGTTCTGTTGAGGATTTCTTATCAGTGTTTCCATTACAGTGCAATGCTGACTTCAGCATTACTAGTTTGCTTTTTCTTTGCCATTCACAAGGCCAATGTTCTGTTTTTCTGAAATCCAAAGATTGCACTATATGATTCCCTGTTTTGAAATTATATTCTTTCTTTCTGTCTGTCTGTCTTTTTTTTTTTTTTTTTTTTTTTTTTTTTTTTTTTTTTTTTTTTTTTTTTTTTTTTTTTTTTTTTTTTTTTTTTTTTTGTATTTTAGGAAAGAGTCTACAGGGTGTTCAGGTTCTCACTACTAGATCCACCTGTTTATAGCCTCCCAAGAGCTGGGATTATAGGCTCAAGCCACCATGCCCAGTCTCAGTTGTTGTCTCAGCATGCCCCAGGGGCAGGGCTGTCACTGCAGGCCCCTGAGCCTGTTTGTAGGCCCTGAAGTTACACTATTTCAAAGGAAAAAAATGCTACCATATTTCATTTGGAATTTCTGATTTGTTCTTGGGCACAGTTCCCATATTGGTCAATTTGTGCTGTTAGCAAATGTAACATCAATTGGAAACTGACAAATTGCTGAATGTCACATTCCAATTAGTTTGGGAGACAGGAGCAACAAGCCTGTTCACAGTATCATCATTTGGTTTATTACTACATGAGTAAGGACTTGTTGGCTTAATTCCAAGATAAAAGTCTACATTGAAAACATAATATCTATTCACGTGTACAAGAGCATAATTTTTTATACCATATTTTAAAGTTTTGGGGGCAATATACAGCAACCTATGAAATGCTGCAAAGTATTCAATACCATGTGTTCAGATGAAGTGTAAATTGTCTGACACTCATGAATTTCCTAAACAATGAACACTCAGCAGCCAGATTATCAGTTCTTTTTCTTTATATCAGGTGATTTTGCCATCAACCTCAGGCAATTTTTTGAAGGAAACCAAATCTCCTCAGCATCATCCTTATTCTACAAACCTCAAACCCATGAGATTACTGTGAGAAAGGCCTGCTAAGTACAGCAGACCTATGAATGCTTTCAGTTTAGCTAAGGAAGTGTCATAATAAATGCTTGTTCAAGTATGGCTACTGGTGCATACAGAAAGTTTTATTTGCATTTTAGTATTTTTGTATTTCACATCTTTTAACATTTCATGTTACAAACAATTTCCAAAATTATTGGTAGTGCTGGCATTACATCTAATAGATTTCACCCTTACTAAGATTATCACTATATTTTTGGACATAGTTCTAATATTGGATCATTCTATTTGGTTTCATATCATTTCGTACCATTTCTACTTGTCAAATATGCACTCATATTGCTGTTTTCTTTGTCATCTGAATCAAGCAGTCCACACTCCCTGTATCTGTATCAATCAACTCTTGCTCCATTTCACTGTCACGGGAGTTTTGGCTCACATAACCAACATCAAAGTCATTATCATTTCATCATCTAGGTATGAATGATCTGATGATTCACTTTAGTCCTCCTCCAAAGCTTGCAAATCTGGTTTTTCTTGTGCCATTATACTGAATTGGGCTACTTTTACCAGAAAAACCAAAAGAAAACAAACAAACAAACAAAAATCCTAAATGCACAGAGATGTAGCAGTGACTATTTCAGGTGTAAACTCCCCTACTGCGGCTTTCCTGTGCATATTTTGTTCTTTATCTGCTAAATGGGTGAATGCACGGATGGTTTTTACTTTCCTTAAGCACAGCTATTGTGAATCCCATCCAAATTCCATTATGATAAAATACATGTTTACACAATAGAAGAGTGGTGTCGGTGTATTTTACCCCATATGGTGCTTAGGTAAACATATCCATAATCTGTTACATGGAGCATTATGTGGATAAAAATCCTAGTTTGACATTTTTGCACACATGCACAAAGCTGGCATTCATTCATCACACTAAGTGGGTGACAGAAAGGTTGCTTCCTGTATTGCCCAGATGCAGCTATTTTATTTCATTTTTTTTGAATTGGGGATTGAACTCAGGACCTTGCACTTGCCAGGCAGGTACTTGTGCCCCTGAGCTATCTCCCCAGCCTCTCCCCTGCAACCCCCACCAGGTGCAGCTATTGAAAGACACACAGCCGGGTATTTTTTTCCTTGAGTCAACTAATTTTTAAATTTTGATTAATTTTATTAGTACATTTTTGTATACATAATGATCATATGATATGTCTTGATTATTTTTATTCACAATCCCCTCTCCTCCTTTTAACTTCTTTTCCCCTCCTTATTTACGGAAGCTTTGTTTCCATTTTCTGCCTTCTTTCCTTTTATCTTTCCCCTGCCTTTCTTTCCTTCTCCTGCATCCTATGTTCCTCTTTCCAT
>PVKN010025964.1:0-13953 GCA_004027915.1 Capromys pilorides
TTCAATTCAGCAAAGCATGTTCCCTTTAGGTTTCCTTCAATTAAGTATATTTGATCAGGCTAGAACTAGCAAAGATTGAAAAATTTAGAGGCATACAACCTGCCCCGGCCTTACTTTGTTAATTCCATACATGGCAAGAACTCCATACACCTGTTTACTTTAAGGAACAAAGACAGTACAGAAAGTTGTACCTCTGAAAATGTAAGACTAAGGCTCATAGTTTTAAAAATATCTTAAAGGTCTTAAAGTGACAGATGTGATTCAGGGGACCTAGCCTATACTGTCCGAGCCACTAACAGAGCCATACCATTTACCTAATAAATGCATAAGCCACTCTCATCACATGTACTTGTTCTGTGGCTTATTTATACTATATATAGTGGAGTCATATACAGATTCTATGTATTTCATTTTTTACCTATTTATCATCTTAACATCAATTTTTTTTAGTTGACAAACTGAGTATAACTTGCTCTATGAGTCTGAGGCTTACAAAATTTACGATGGATAAGGCATCTGGTTGAGTGCTTTGAACACGGTAGGCAGTAGTGGGCCAAGAGCTACAAGTGTTTTTTTACTGGTTCTATTCTTTAAATAGAGTCTACTATCTATTTTGAATCTTGGCCTCTTCTGAATCAAAGAACATGGCAGAAGTATCACCATACAACTTCCAATGTCACTGAGCCTTACAAGTGCTGTCAATCTCGTGAGGGAATGCCCCCACTTTGAACCCAGCCACTAGCCATAAGAACTGAATACTGTACAGAAAAGCATTGTATAGTGGGAGCAAGGTGCTAGGTTGTTGCTCAGCTGTCAGTAGCAACTCCCAACCTTGTGAGTGATCTCTGCTAGATGTTTCAGGCCAAACCTCTAGCCAACCACACACAGGAGAGACCCTTCTGGTGATTTCTAAACAACACATCAGTTCATAAGAGATGAACATTATTTTATTTCCCAAAGCCAGAAAGTTTGCAGTACTGTGTTATGGAGCAACAGATAGCCAAAGCATTGCTAAATAACTAAATGGAACAGTTATTGTTTTCCCTAGTGATGAGGGAAAGTGGTATAGATTGGTGCTGTTCACTCTACCTGTGGACTTCAGGATCAATTATGTCCTGTATTTTGACTCAGTGCTAAAGCACTGAGGAAGGAACAGGTGAATTGTTAACCTGAAAACAAGACCTTTAAGAGGGCAGGTGCTTTCTTTGCTCTGTAGTCTCCACTGTAGTGAGCAGTCTCACATGCAAGGGTGAGTTCTTGCCAGATCTCACACAGCAGGACAAAGATCTAATGTCCTCTAACATCAGGTACCACAGCTGTGGAAACACAGACCTCAGGCTTGTTCACTTTTTGCTTATGTCCTTCCCAGATTTATTTTGTTTGCCCAGTACTCCTGTCTCTATTTTTATGACCATGGCAGACTTAGTACGAAAGATGTCACTCTCCATTTCCTGTCTTATTAGGCTTCTCATACCTTGATCTTAGTATTTCTAAAACAAAAAAAACTTCCTTTGTTCATTTCTCTTCTTTCTGACCTTTGCCCCTGACTAGTTATCTTCCTAAAGTTCTAACATGTAGGAGATGCTCCTTTAGACTTCTGGTTTTGAGTTTTCTTTCTTTACCTTGAATCATTGTTTCCATGCTGAGAGTGGCACTAGATTTGGTGTTATTTTAATTGCAGGTGAATAAGAGCACAGCATTTTCCCCACAAGACACCAACAAGTGGAATTACAGCAGTTTACAAAGCCAAATATTTAAGTGATTCTAAGTAAATTTCCTAATAGAGGTGATAAAAACAAAACACGCATTTGCATATTCAGTAACTAACCCATACTTTGTTTTTAACGTTTAGCAAAACTGCTAAATTCTAGGAAATGGGGTCGGGGAGATAGCTCTGTGGCACAAGTGCCTGACTGGCAAGCGCATGATCATGAGTTTGAAACCCGGTCCTGCAAAAAAAAAGAATTTCTAAATTCTTGGAAAGTTCTTACTTCCCGGAAAGCAAATTCTTGTCATCCGTGGTGGGGGTTGTCATCAAATACAATAACCCAAGGCAGCTGAGTCACTGTTATGGCCTGCTTGGCGCTGGAATTCTAAAGTTGCCCTGTATTTGGAAGCAACCTTTTCTCTACCAAGAGTCACAGGCAGTTCAGAGACAGAGAACTCCACTGTGCATTGGCAATGTGAATAAATGATTAATACAGAATATAATATTTAAGATTTTTATATGAAAAATATATTCCATTCAAGCAATTTCCTCTTAGACATACTACTGTAATTATTTTAGTTTATGCTCTGGCGATTTTCCTAGAGGCATCTTTTCACAGTGTTGTTTTAATCGCAATAAAGCAAACAGAGAAACTTTACATTGTATATCATTGTAGTAGTTCTGATTCCACAAGAATTTGAAAAAAAATTCTTTTAAAGGCATCATTTGGAAAAAAATGTTTCCCATGGTTATCCTTTTGTTTCTGGTGTCTTGGGTGCATGCTTTCCATGCAGGGTGGCTCTTGCCATCACTTCATGATGAAATCTCAAGTGAGGGCAATTTGAATTTGAAGGGGAAGGAGACTTAATCTGAGGGTGAGAAAATTAAACAGGTAAGGAGCATATGCAGCTGCAACTGTCTCTCAAATATGAACCTGAACAAGGAAGGCAGCCTGCAGCTCTAACGACTTGCCGTTATCCTAGGTAGCTACATGTAAGGACCACCGTGCAAAAGAAGCGGTTCCTTCATCTGACACTATAGTAGTCATTTCCGACGTCACGATTTCCACAACCTTCATTCACTCACAGCCAGCTGTTCTCATAACAACTTCCTAGTTGAGGTTGGGGGAGTAATGTTTTCCATATTAGGAAACCCTGGTTCCCCTAAAAAACTATTAGGACATACTTCCAGTACATAATGATTATATCCCTCGGGGAGAGTTAGTACATGTGCATAAACAACTGAATTCCTTTTTCTTCCCTTTTTACTCCTCTTCCTCCTCCACTTTCCTAATATTACTTTCACTTGGAGACAGTCTAAGACCAATACTGAGATAGAGTGGGCACTCATTTCCTCTGATTCACTGGCTCAGGGACTTTCTGATGAGAAGAGCTGCGTCATTCTGCAAATCTATGTCATTTCAAGATACATGGAGTAGGAGTGGAAGTGGGGGAAGCTTTAAAATCACAGGGAAGATCCCAGCTGATCAATACAAATCAAATGGCTATCTTAATAGGCCTCTTGGCGATACAGGTCTATACTAAAACCATGATGATACATACATTAGAAACTATGTTTCAGTGCAATGCTTGTTTCTTGTTACGAGGACTAGGAAACAAGCTCTCCAGACAGGAGATCTGTAAATAATGCCATTCTATTTGATTGTGTCAGTCAATGAGAAGCGGAGCAGTCTTGGCCCTGTGGAGATAGTTCACAGTCAAACAAGGCTAAGTTTTGCTAGGAAAGTTTCTAAAGGTGCAGTTTATCTTTTTCTGCTTCTTTGTGGCATCTGTCACTTCACAGCAGCCCATGTCACTAACCATCTTTAGAAGCACGTGGCCTTTTTTTTAAACTTAGCATTTTGTGAAGAGAATGTGAAGATTGAGAAGGATAAAGATGAACACAACATTAGGCTATTGTGAAAATTATTTTACGTGTGGCTAATGGAAAATATTTCACCATAACTAGGCTTTATGCGTGGCCTTTATGAGTAATCATACCGATTTTCTGCTTTTTAAGGCCCTACACTAAGATGGTACAAGGTTACCTCCTTCTACTAAAATCTTGAGCTAAAATTGTGGAAAATCCTATGAGTTTTTTTTTTAAATGTGCAGTTGTCTATAGAGTGTGAGCCATGTTCCTACAGTGGTCTTAATTTCTTTCCATGTGCCCTACATGGTGTCCAAGAGGAGCAGGGGCATCTGCCAGAGCCCGGCACTGCTGCCGCCTGATCTACTGTGTGCGCAGGGCTCCCTCAGCTCTGAGGCACGCTTGCTACTGTTTTCCACACTCTCTCTCCAGTCCACTTCGTATCTTTTGCTCTACTGCCTCTGCTCACACAGCCATGGGAAAGATCGTCACAGCTGCTTACTATTTCCACTGGGATCTACTTTCATATCAGTCTGCAATAAAACAATTAAAAGAGTCTGCTTTGCTACAGATATTCTATGCTACTTTTTAAAATTTTGAGATCAGAAACCTCTGGTCCTAAAATATGCATGGGATACACAGGCATGATTGGAACTTTTGTTTATAAGTGGTGTGTTTTTTTTTTCTTGTATTTTGACATGAAGCATTTCTTGTTTTAACTTATGAAAAAAGAAGATTTTGAAAGTTAATAATTTATGGTACTGAATGTATAATAGTAATTTGTCTCATGGTTGGAATTATCTGCAAAGAGAAGAGCAATTATATAGAGTTTAGAAGATAATCTTATTTATGGTCACTGCTTAAACACCTCTCAATGTGGGACAGCTCAGTACGTGAAAAGATGTCAGGGTTTTCAGCAGACGACTTGCAGTTTCTAGTCTAACCCTTGCTTAATTGGAAGTTTTAAGTAAGCCAAATTCTTTGAGCCTTGGTTCTCTCTCCTGGAATACTGGCATAGTATTATTGATCTCATGTGGTTGTTTTAGAGATAATGGAGATATAGGGAGAACGCTTCGCAAAGGAACTGCAACAACTAGGAGTCTTCAATAAATGAATACTATAGCTGTTGTAGTAGAAATGTTCATTTATCCAAAGTACGAAGGCAAAACATACAGGTCTTAGAGCAGTTTCTGTCTGATACAAATGCAACCAGAACAATAGATTGATGAAATTTAAGTCTTAGAGAACTACATTATTGAATCTGGAATCCAAGCAAAGAGATAATGGCATTTTCTCTGTGACCTGAGGGTTTGTCTCACAAGACCAACTTGTCCTCCACAGAGATTAGAACAACAGAATTTCACAGTAAGGTAGTCTTGCTGCATACAAAGATAAATTTTGTTTTCATATTTAAAAGTGGTTAAATAATTCAGCAGTTCTCCCAGATATATACACAAGAGAAACAAACAAAAAAAAAAAAAAAAAAAACAACTCATACCATTGGTTAATGTGTTCTTACCAGTGTTACTAATGCAATCCAAAGGTATCAACAACTTATCTACCCTTACACATAATTAATGGTTAAATAAAAGATGATATATCCATATAATGGAATATTTTACAGCTATTAGAAGGAAGCTGATTCTGGCACATGCTAAACTTGGTAAAACCTGAAAGCCTAATGCAAAGTGGAAAAGCCAGCACACAAATAGCTACATATCACGTGACTCCATTATATGAAATGTCCAGGACAGGTAAGTCTATAGGCAGAAAATACATTAGCTGGTTGCTTAGTCCTTGAGGAATCAGAAGGGAGGGAGTCAGAGAGCAATAGCCAAAGCGTAGATGTGAGGAGAATTATTGAACATTGATAGTGAAGATGACTAGACAGTTCTGGGAATGGATCACAAACCTCTGAATTGTGTTTCTGAATGAGTGGACGGTATGGTTTATGAATTATGTCTCAGTAAAGTTGTTGCAAAAATAATGGCCAGTGGGGCATGGTGGCTCATGCCTGTAATCCTATCCTTGGGAGGCTGAGACAGGGGATTTTTTTCTTTTGTATTTTAGGGAAAGGTCTACAGGAGTTCAGGTTCTCACTACTAGATAGGACTCATAGTGATCTGCCTGTTTACAGCCTCCCAAGAACTGAGATTACAGGCGTGTGTCACCATGCCCCATCTCAACTGCTGTCTCAGTGCACGTAGGGAGGGGCGCCAACACAGCAGGCCTGGAGATCAAATCCCTGGCCCCTGTGCCAGAAGGCACTTATTCTGCTGAGCTATTTGGCTGGCCCCCGAGACAGGGAATTACTGTGAGTTTGAGGCCAACCAAGGCCAGCCTGAACTACATAAGGAGATTCTGCCTCAACAAAACAAACAAACAAACAAAGCTAGATATTGGAAAATGTTACAGAAGCTGCAAACGTTTAATTCTATCAGCCTTCCTGGATAGCAGTGTGGCCTTGCAATTGTTAAGGAGGGTTATAACTGGCTCTAGAGTATTGTCATTGTGGTTATTTCTCGTTTTTTTTTAAATGAAAATTTTCCTACTTCGGTCTTGAAAATAATTTTACCCTTGGTCATACTTGCAGAAATTTCTTCCTCTTAGGGATTTTTATTATTCTGAATTGCCTCTCTCCATTCAGAACAGAAATAATGCACCACATAACACAAAAGTAGATGCTTACAAAGGCATTCTGCATATGCAAAACACATTTGTACCACAAGACTGATATCAAATGAGATAAATGTCTCATTTTTGCTTATTGGTGTCTTTTCCCATAACTATAATTAATGATCAACAACCATATGTTTAGTACCTTGGGTACAAGGAACTCTCCCACAGAAATAACCAGTTAGAAACAGGAAAAACACATGCCCAGTCGGTAGTACATCAGAATTGTTCAACTCCGTAGCAATAACAATTTTGGCAGGAAAGCAGTATACACTGTGATAAAGAATCTGATTTTAGTTCATGTTTATCTAAACTTAGGAATTCACAAGATGTAAAATGAAATGTTCTACCACAAGCTGACACACAGTTTGGTAACAGAACAAAAACATTTCATCTATGGATATTTTTATGACTTGTGGGGAGAATACCCACAATGCTCACAGCTTTCTGTAACACTTGTGCCATGAAAAATTGCCTGTTTTTGCCACCTATGCAATGTGAAATTTAATCTATAACACAGCTCACAATGCAATCTTAAATACAGAGATGAAAAATTTGATAATATTACTGGAAAGTGAAGAAAGCTTTCTGTCTGTTTTCAGATTTGTTATCTTCATAAAGTGGAATCTCATTCTTTGCCACTTCTTTCATTTTTTTTATATTCTGTTAGGATGAATTATTCTCAAGACTCTTAAAAGTCACACAACACATAATGAAAAAGCATGAAATCCTGTTCATTATAAAGCATTATTAGTTATAATAATTTCTGAAGCTGAGAGAACCGCATATCGTGCAGCTAAAAGCCAGTGCTGGAAGCAATGCAGACAGCAGCAGCTTGGTATAACAGTGGGAATCATGCACTGAGGAGTCCTGATCTCAGTGGTTAGGGCACACACTGGATGAGCTACCACTCTCAAAGCCTTAACGTTTTCTTTTTTTTTTTTTTAATTTTATTTATTTATTTGTTTGCTTGTTGTGTTTGTTTGTTTCTTTTTATTTTTATTTATTTTGTGGCTGGCTCAGCCTGCCCTGGTGGTGGGGGCTGGCACAGCATGTGGTGCCGGGGATCGAACCGCAGCCCCTGCAGTTGCCTGAGGTTTCCTAAGCAGGCGCTTTAGACCACTGAACCATCTCGCCGGCCCCAACGTTTTCATTTTCAGGGGAGTGGTTAGGCTAGGCCAACCTCTATCTGTGTAGTATTTTTTAAGCTCTGGAAGTTTATAATTCTATGATATGGAACTGAACAATGTAAAAGAGGAATAAAGAGAATAGAACACACATGACTAACCCCTCTTTATAATTAAGTTTATCTTCTAAGAGTATTAAGTGTTATGATTTTATACTAATAAGAATGGAATAGTTGAAGCCATTTCAGGTATTGTTTCAAAGAGACTCATGTAACAAACACCTAGATTAATGAATAAAGCCTTCACCCATGTAACATTACTAACAGACACATGACCTATGTTAGAGAAAATCATTTTGCTCTTCAGGGTAGACTGAATTAGTTATACTTGAATCTAAGATGTAAATATTTTGTAAATGTTATTCTTATATATTGTTGGAAACATTATTCTCTTCATATTTTATGAGTATTGTTAGAGAAATATAAAAATAAATTCTATGCAACATTTAATATCTAAGTAATTCACAATGTAAAATCTAAGTGATTTACAATACAAAGGCCATTGTCCTTGTTTTTTAAGTACAATGATTTATTTTGATAATATTTTGGAATATTAAAACAAAAATAAAAAATATTCTCTAATATGTGATATGTACATAGCAATAAATACATACTAAATGCAGAGATTATGCAAATTTACAGAAATTCAGAAATGAGAGTTTGAATATAGAGGCAGCTTAGGTTGTCTAGTTGATTAGGCTATCAATTTTGGTTTTGCTTCCATAATTAAAAAAGCACAGCTTCATCTGTTGTCTAGACCCAAATGATAGGTTAGAATTTTTTAGATGAAAAAATGTACGTGAGCTATATACTAGCTTCCAGAAACAAACCAACTAGGCATCAAGGCTCTCCTGGGATTGGCGAGTGCCCAGTGGAGAGGGCTTCCATCTCTTCAGTTTCTGTGAGCAGCTCTCAGTGAGCTGGCATGCTCTTGTCACTACTTACTTTTTCCTATAAATGTCAATATATCCAATGAGATTTAAACTTCTGAGAAAGCTTTAGTGTGCTGTTTTGGAGGAGGCAATGTTGTATGTCTTATTCAGAAATGGCATTACTAGAGTTTCACTTTTACATGTTTTTCTCCATGGCATAAAGGGTAACCTCAAATGTATGGCTCTCTAGATGTGAAGTCAAATTTTTTTTTTTTTGCTAAATTAAAGTACTGAACCTGAGGCTTTTGCTCCAATAATATTTCATTCAAATGTGCATGTCAGGCAACATGCATGATGATTTTGCCAACTAGAACTAGTTCAGGGGACGGGGGTGTCTTGGTTGCTTTTTCTGTTGCTGAGCAAAATATTCAACACCCAAAGTTAAAGGAGGAAAGTCTTATTTCAGTTAACAGCGTTGTAGAGATACAAGTCCAAAATTGGCTGGGTCCAAGTCAGGTTGGCATGGCAGAGGGACATCACAGAGGAGAAACAGTTGATGGCAAGCAGAAGGCAGTACGAACAGCAAGGGACAACTGACTAGCAGTAACCCTCTTTCTGTCCCTTATACCCTGTCCAAAAGACCCACCCTTAGGGCAGGTAGCACTCACATCCAGGGTGAGGCAGTCTTAATCCTAGCATCACACCATGAATCAATCCCAGCATCAGTTCTTGACCCCAGCACCACCCATCCTATATCCAACCAACTCTGAAAAACCCCACCTTTGACTGACTGCATAAGGATCATCAGAGACATCAGGATACAGGCCATAGCAATGGGTGATGTGGTGAGACAGGAAATACTGCAATGTCATCTTTCTCCTAAGACAGAATGAGACATGCAGCATCTGTTGTCTGTACTGTTATTTTCTAAAATTATTTTTTAATTAATTTTAATGAGAAAGAAATAGCAATGAGACAGTTCACAACAGGTTAATAGGACATTTATACTAATTAATACATTGCATATTGTCTTCATAGTAGTTATTCAGAGTACGAGATGCAGATATGATATTTTGTATAAACACTATTAGTACAACTTTTTCTTCTGATTGAACAAAGAGAAAATAGCTGTATATTTAGTATAATAGTCCGTAATAGCAGTGGGTTATCAACAGAACTGGCAATGTGAGAAGCTGTTGGCTTGAGCTTTTTACAGCTTAGCATATTATTCTGGCTTTACTTTTTATACCTTGTGGTTAGACTTTTCTGCTGGATGGTTAAGACCAAGATAAAGCAAGATCTACACAACAAAAAATGTAACTTTTATATCTGACAAGGTCAGTCAAATCCCCTCAGGATTTACCCTGAAACCATGTACAGCTGTTTGTAGATCTTTTGACAGTGTCAGTGCTTTGCATGAGTCACGGCCATTGCTTGACCAGTTTGCTCTCTGTGAAAGCGTGAGAGAATGTTTTCTCTCTAGGTGACTATCTGTAGACACACTATCAACCAATAACAAATGGTGGAGAGGCTGTGGGGAAAACAGAACCCTTCTCCACTGCTGGTGAGAATGTAGACTAGTGCAAACATTATGGAAATCAGTGTGGAGACTACTTAAAAAACTAGGACTGGAAATCCCATTCAACCAACTGTCCCCCTACTGGGAATTTTCCCGGAAGAAGTGAAAACATTATATCATAGTGATATTTGTGACTTATGTTTATTGCAGCACAATTGTGATAGCCAAATCTTGGAAACAACCAAAGTGCTCATGACCCGAAGAATGGATGAAAAAGATGAGATGTTTTTATGCAATGGAGTATTACTCAGCTATAAAGAATGATTAAACTCGAAGCCTTCATATATAAGTGGATGCACCTTGAAGGTAGACATTGCTTTATACTGATTTTTCCCATTCTGACCCTGAATGCTAGCTATGGTAGTGAGGAATCAGAGAACTGGAAGGCCATGCAGCGGCCTGTCATAATACGACAGCATATACGCTTCAGCAGCCAGCGGACAACACTCTTGAACAGTGTTCCTTAAATGGAGGGCTTTGCTCTGTTTATCACTTGATAAGTTATACAACTGTATTGTTCTCATCCTGCATGTAATGGAATTAGGTGAACTTAAAAGTGCTTTCTAGGGACAATTTAACATTTGCATAATGTTTTATAGCCCGGAAAATATTTCTGCTTATGCCATGTACTTTGTACCATTTCTATTGTTTCTAAATAGCGTTCTTATTTTACATGTAATCACACTGAGCCCTGGCCTCAGGAAACCTTGCAATGAATGTGCTAAGCTTTCTCTTAAATTGTTTAGCTGCTGTCCACACTAATGTGGTCATCTCAACAGACATTTTATTTGCATGTACTAAGCTTTCCTAAAATATTATTTGCTTATTTTTATATTACCAGAGAAAAATTAAAAGGGCTAAGAAATCATAAGATCTCAACAGTGAGATCTATCATTGATTGAAATTCTACTGTGTGGCATTTTAAGTGTGACTAATTCAGTTATTCTTTAAGTGTGTACTATTGCTACCCTTGTTTTGCAGAGTAATGAGGCTTAGAAATTAAGTACATTTGTCAGAAGTTGCACAGCTAGGAAGTGGCAGAACCATGTTCGGGAGTTAGATTTTAAAAAAAACGACCCCTAAACATCTCTGCAGCACACTCGCATTATTTTTCAATCAACTATACAAGTATGCAAAGAGGCAACTGTATTTAAGCTCCATGTTGTAGTCAGCAGGCACAGTTAAAAAAGGTGCCTAACACCTTAGGTAATTTCTTTTATAACTGGTGTACACAGTAATGACACTACTCTCTTGAGTATGTTGTTCTTGTCCTTACCCCTCAACTAATGCTCAAGGCATTGCCTTAAAGTCTAAATAAGATGAAAACATTCAAAAGATGTCCATGCTTCTAGGCTGAAAGGAAGAAATTTGATTTCTCTTCTCAGGAGACCAAGCTGCAAGTGCCCAAACTAATTAACCATTAGCAGCTGAAGAAGGGTACCAGGGAGTCTTGCACAGTTATATCATCTAGGTAGGCTCAGAGGACTATTTCTTCTCTTACAAAACAGCAGTAATAGAAGGAAAGACGATAAAGTCAGAAGAATTGAAAAGCCCAAATCCCTCTGGAATGACGGGGAGTAACCAGGACATGCACATACCAACACGAAAAGGGACAAAGCAGTGCCTTTAATCGCCCTCACATGGGCCTTTGAGATTTAAACAGAAAAACAACTTTCATTTTTGTTATGTCTGAGTGCATAAGCCTATGTTTTAATTCACAGTGTTAATTTGTGTGCTAACGGCATTTTTTGGGATTAGTATTCAAAATTATATTTCTAAAGTGACTAATTTAACCTTGACTCTTGTCCCCATAATCAAGAAGTCAGTGAAAAGCTTTGGTCATTGCTAGTAGTTTCCATGGTAGTTTGAGTTTAGAACTCAGTGATTCTCCGGTTTATTTTTGGTTATAAAATCCCACTGACTACGACATCTCAACTAACTTTTCTTTGTACATATTCACGCAAACAAATGTGTGGACTATTTAAGTTTTTTTGCCTTAGGCTATACAAGACCATTCTTGGTGTAACTGTGTGTCATCCCAAGAAGACTTACACTAATGAGGCAAGCCTGATGTGGGTGGTCGGTCTAGAGTTGCTGACCAGATTGACTTATATTTGCATATTCTTGTCCCATCACCATTGAAGAACCTCATGACCAGCTGTAGTACCCTAGTATTCAACTCCACTTTGTCATTAATGTCACAATGTCCCTGTTCCCCACTCCAGGCACTCTGACCTACTTCCCTACCCCGTATGTCCTCCCCACCCTGCCCCTCCCCACTATACCGATTGTCTCCTATGTGCTCAGTGTCCAGCTCTACCATTTACCTTCACATGAAATGTTTTGGTCCAATGTCTCTCAACCCCAAAGAGCTTTGTGTTTCTTGAAATTAAGTTCCTGGTTTGTCAGTGAATATATACTCGTATCGAAGTAATATAGAAATCAATTCCTGATTAGCTAATAAGATTCTGAGTAAAATACTGCTTACCTTTCTGTTCATTAAGTTTTGATACCCATTGTTAAGGCTGTGAAGCCATAAATAATTAAGCATCCCCTTGATTGTAGAGGTTTAAAAAGACTGAAAAAGTTTATTGAATGACAGGCAACTTGGATTTTATAAAATACATTAAATTATACTATTGCTAAGTCATTACTTTACTACATGGTGATAATACTAGTCTAGAATATTATTTATTTCTGATGATCAACCATCATTCTAGTTTAAGAAGAAAGTTATGAAATGACATCATATATCTAGAAAGCAAAATCCCTGATTATAGAGCGCTATGTGGGCAGGGATTATTTTTGTATATGACTAATGTCTCATGGTAGGATGAATCAAAGTCTGTAATCATGACATCTACATGATCTGGTCTCCTGTAGGAATGCTATGTCTAACACATTGCATCTGTCCCTCCACTTTTCTTGTTGCTGTGTCAGTCACTTATTAATAAATGATTTTTTCTATAAAATACATAATAAGAGCCAATGTTCATCTTACAAATACATAGACATGGACAGAAAAAAAAATCATTTAGGCTTTGCCTCTGTGTGTGTGTGTGTGTGTGTGTGTGTGTGTGTGTGTGTGTGTGATAGAGGGGACTGAATCCAAGGCCTTTTAACTGAGCTCAATTTCCTTTTTTCTATTTTTTTATTTTGAACCTTGGTTTTTACAGTCAATATCATAGGTCTTGCTAAATTGCCCCACTTGGGCTGGAACTGGAGGTCTTTCTGCTTTGGCCTCCCAGATTGCTGAGATTATGGGAATGCAACACCAGGGCCAGGGAGATAGCTTGGCGATCTAGGTGCCTATTGGCAAGGCCAAGGACCCAAGCTGGATCCCCAGTATCATATTCTGAGCCAGATTCTGCACGTGCCAGCCATGGAAACAGGGCGCAGCAGTGCACACATGTAATCCCAGTGCTGGGGGGGTTGAAAACAGTAGCATCACTATGAGTTGGAGCTAAGACCCTGTACCAAATACACAAATAAGTACAATTTTTTTTAAAAAAAGAAATGCGATACCATGCCAACTTGTTGGCTTTAACTCTTGTCCCTCAGAAGGTTCAGCTCTTTTCAGGGCTCATGCCTGTCTCTCCCCGCTACCTCCCCAGCTTACATCTCTGATACTTTCTGTCTGTCACATGGTACAGTCTCATGTCTTCTTTAATTTTTGCAATGCGACACTTCACAGCCTCCATACTAGGTCACTCGTCTTCTGACTCTCTGTTCTGGAGTAAAGTCCCACGCCAAGGGTGAAGGCCTTGGTGGTGCTCGAATGTCATTGCCACCACTTTTATTTTCCACTGGGGATCAAGCTCAGGACCTTGTGTTTGCCAGGCAGGCACTATGCTGCTGAGCTATATTTCTGGCTCCCCAATGTTTTTTGTTTCTTTTTTCTTTCTTAGTATACTAACTTACCTCCACAGCTTTATTTCTGATTAATTTTTAATTTCAATTGTTTATCTGAGTATCAAACAACTTGGAATTGATATTTTCTATCAATCATTGATAACCTAATAAATCTCTATAGAATATGATAAAAGCAGTTACATATTTTTAC
>PVKN010025965.1:0-13969 GCA_004027915.1 Capromys pilorides
GGGGGGGGGGGGGGGGGGCCGCGGGGAAGCAGTGTCTCTCTGCCCCACCAGGGTCTCTGTCTTCATTTCTTGTCCCTTTGTCTTTGCTGCCTGCTGGGCCTGACTCAAGCAGACAGCGTGTCACCTGGCAGTGTGAGTCACATGGCTCTCCTCTCTGGGGGCATGGCAGAGGTGAGTGCCTGGTGCACACTGCCCCAAGCTCCTCCGCTAAGCACGCTCCATGGTGGGCTCTGGGATCCCCCAGGGTCAGGCGACTCCTCTCTAGCAGCTGCACCACAAACCATTTTTCTCTGTCTTTCTCCTTCCCCTTCTCTCTCTTTCTTCCTTATGGCTGCGAGGTGCTGGGTGGGCACTGTGTCAGACGCAGGGCACAGAACGGAGTATGTGTGCCGGTGCTCACAGCCAACAGATGCCAGTGAGGAGGGAGACCTGGAGCACGTGCTCAGGTCTCCAGCAAGGTGGCACTGACCTCAGCCAGCTGAGCTCTAGCCCTCTCAGCCCACCTACAACTTCTGTCATGGTGGAAGCCCTCTGTGGATTCAGTGAGTGTCCCCCTCACACATGGAGAAAGCCTCCCTCCTGCTTCTGACCATCCCCATGCACCCCTGAGACTTCCTGAGGTGCAGCTGGCAGTGGGAGATGGTAGACACAGCCAGGCCTCTCCTCCTCAGACAGAATATTCCAGAAGGTGCCTGTCCACTTGCAGAGCCCCAGAGGGACTGAGCCCACAGTGTCTCACTGATACACACACAGTAAGCTGCCCCTCCTCTTGCTTCCTCAGGTCTCCCAGAACCCCCAGCCCCAAGCCCTTCTCTCAGGCCCTGACTGAGGGAGCCCAATGAGACAGGAATATTATTTGCATCTATAATTTGTAAGTGAAAGGTGTTTGCAGGTCTGCCACTGGCTACCTCAGAGCACCTCTTGTCTTTTGGAAATGACATTAATGCCCAGCCAGGAGGAAAGAAAAGCTCCAAAAATGGCTTCGAAACCCTCTGGCCCACAGGAAGCAGCTCTCGTCCAGTCAGCTATACAAAGGGCTTGGTAGCACGGGAGGCTCAGGAGGTCTGGGCGGAGGGCACTGGCAGGGCGGAGGGCACTGGCAGGGCGAAGCAGCTTCACATGTGGGAAGGCATTCGACTTCAACCGGGAGAGAGCTCCTCCGTGTTATCCCTTCGCTAGTCAGCATGGTTACTTGAAGAAAAAAACATGGTTCTTGCAGAACAAATGGCCAAGAAAAGGTTGAGACAATGAGGCCACACATAAATTAAAAACCTAGGGAATGGTTTTACATTTATAAAAGCATTATATTAGGAAAAGAACTGTGGTGTTTTATATCTTAAAAATTAAAAATGAATAGACAATGTGGTGCTGCCCTTATTCTCAAGACAGCGTGCGAAGGTGAGGTTAGGAAGGTGAAGGGCGGCTATAATTTCGGAGGTGTGGCCTTGATTTGAGCAGGAAACTCCCCGCACGTCAGCAGAGCGGAGCTTGGTTGTAGCTGCAGGTGACTGACAGGTAGCCCACCGCTGAGAAGGAAGACCTGCCCCGGACGTGGGTGGCACCAACCAATGGGCTTGCAGCCTGGATGGGGGCGGTGCAGAGGGAAAGGAGGAAGACTGGCCGGCTTCCGGAAGGAGGGCTTCACCACCGCCTCCTTTGGGTGAACGTTGGTCTCCAGCCCCTCCCGGCTTCCGGTGCAGCCCGGTCAGTCTTGCAACGCAGTCCTGGCAACTTTCGGTCCTGGGCTTGCCCCAGACTCTGAGGTAAACATCAGATGTTAGACCTTTGATGGGATCCTCTAGCTCTGCAGAGCGGACACAGCCGCTGCAGCTTGTCCCACCCCTGCCTCTGCAGGTGGCCCTTGTAAGCCTTCCCAGTGAATCATCTGTCTGTCTGAATGTCTGTCTGTCTACCTATCTGTCTATCTATCCATCCATCAACCATCTAGTAATCTGCTCCTTTAGTGAATTCTAACCGATATAGATATTTTGGATCTTTTCAAATTTGAGGCATTCTTAAGACGCCTTTCATATTTTGAGCAACTTTTGGTTACTCCAGTTATAGAAAATAAGTCTTCCACAGAGAGTCAGAGGCTTACATATTGCTAAGGTGTGGTCCTTCCCTCCCTAATACACCGAGACCTTTTCTCTTGTTGCAGGAGCAGACGCCATGCCGAGCACACCCCACGTGTGGCACCGGGGCCATCTGACCACATTCATGGATGCGCAGGTGGAACACCAACTGTGGGAGGTTGGGGAGAAAGCAAGGCCTCCCAGCACGAGGTGCAGCAGCACATGCAGGGGTGGGAGAGACACACGCCTGTGCCGAGGAGCAGCAGCAAGTCACAAATGCACATCGTTCTTTCCTCTTCAAGAAACTGGGAGAAGAAGAACCAAGTCCAAAGGCAGCAGCAGGGGAGAAAGGGTGAAGATGAAGGGCAAGGAAACCAAATAGAAAACAGGAAAGCAAAAAGTCAACAACACTTAGAGGGTTTCCTTTTTTTAAAAAGACAAACTAATATAACTAAGAAAAAGAAACTCATTAGAATAAACTTGAAAATTAAATAGAAGACATTACAATATATGCCTCAGAAATAAGAAGATCGTAAGGATTATCATGAGCAGTTATAATAAATTGGATAATCAAAGAGTGAAGAAAAATTCCTAAGCTCAAATGATTTACCAAAACTGAATCAAGAAGTAGAAAACACAACCAGGTCGATAATAAGATGGAATGAGCAAAGAAAAAAAATCCTAGGAAAGAAAAACTTAGGACTAGATAGTTCCATGAGTGAATCCCACAATTCAAAGAATTAGTGCTAAGCCTTCTCACTCTCTTGCAAAAAGAACAGTAAAACACTTCCAAACCCATCTCTATTAAGCCACCATCACTCTACTGCCAAAGCTAAAGTCATCCGCACCAGAACCTTTGTTATGACTCAGATCTGGGGTGTCCCGGATGCCTCGTGTGTGAGGAGGACACCGGGATCACTGGCGCATCCTTCTCAATGGATTAGTCCAAGGACCAATCCATAGCTGACAGGCTGCTGGGAGGCAGGGCCTGGTTGGAGGCAGTCGCCAGGGGCGTGGCCTGAGTGCGTCTCCCTCCTGCTCTCCCTTCTCGCTAGTGTCCTGGCTTCCCGGCTCTTCTCCTTGGCCAGGCCCTTCCTGCCTTTGATCCAGCTGACCATGCCTAGTCTGAGACTGTGGTGCTGTGATAAGTGTAAGCCTCTTATCCTTTGAGTTGCAGGGGTCAGGTATTGTGACTGTCTCCCAGCAATGAGACCCTGGGTGAGACAAAGTGACAAGGGAGCGAAGGAGGGATGCAGCAAGGGAGAGACTAAGATCAACATCCCTATGGACACAGATGCAATAATGCCAAATAAAGTACTAAAAGCCACGTGGACCCACGGATACTAAAATGGCATTACTGGAAGGCAAGAGTGGTTCAATACCTGCAAATCAATCCATGCAGTCCTCTACCTTGACAGAAAAAGAGGTGAAAACACATGATCATCTTGGTAGCTACAGAAAAAGCAGTTGACAGAACGCTGTCATAAATAGCAAGATTTTCTTCTTTTAAAAGCTGAATAATATTTGAACATATGCATGTAGTTTGTAAAATATACACAAATAAGTACACATCTGTGTATTCATGTATATACATACAGTCACAGAGCAGCACATGTTTTGTGATCCCTTTTTGTGCAAATATGCAGGGCTGGACATGTAAAGCAGACTGCTGGGTAACTACAAGAAAGGACATAGCTGCTTCTTTTTCTTCTTCTCTTCCTCCTCTTTCTCCTCCTCCTCCTCCTCTTCTTTCTCCTCTTCTCCCTCCTCCTCCTCTTTCTCCTTCTCTCTCTGAGAGAAAGCAATATTCAATTTTAGAATATTTAGAAAATATTTAGAATATTTAGAAAATATTCTAAAATTGAAGAGATTGGCACACAATTTTGTAGATATACTGAAGGTAATTGATTTGTATACTTTAAGTGGGTGAATTGGGTGGCATATAAATTAAACCTTGGCACATTGGCTTAAGAATGAACATAGAGATTTGGAGAACCATGGCAAGAAGCCAATGTTGTGTCCTAGGGTTGGAGAAGGAGGGAAAAGGAGATTGAAACTGCTACAACTAAGAAGGGCATCAAAAAGAGGCACTTCAGAATGCTATAGATAAACTAAAATGGAATTCTAAGGGTGCTTAGGCCACAGTAAGACAAGAAAAAAAAAGTAAAAATCAGAAGAAATGAACAGAAAAGAGATCTATTTAAGGTTTAACATATTAATAGTTACACCAAGTGTAAATGAATCAAACAAATGTTGGAGACTGCAGAGCAGATTTTTAAAAAATGATTCAATATATGCTATCTACAAGAAGCTCACTCCAACTCTGGGAACATAGGCAGCTGAAATGAATGATGGAAATGATGCATCATGTAAACAGTAACAAAAAACCAAGAGTAGTTATAGTAACATCAGAACAGTAGATTCCACAGCAAAGAACAGTGTTGTTGGTTTTTTGAGACAAGTTCTCACTACATACTCCAAGGGTCGTCTTTTTAAATTTATTTATTTATTTGACAGTTTATTTGGTACAGGTCTCATTGCACAGTTCAGACTCCTAGTGATCCTCCTGTCTCAACCTCCCCAGTGCAGGGATTATAGGCTTGCATCACCATGTCTGGTTTCAGTGGCCAGCACTGTGTGCAGTACCAGGGATCGAATCTAGGTCCTTGTACTTGTCAGGTGGGTGCTTAGACCACCAGGCTATCTCCACAGCCACTCCAACGCTCATCTTGAGCTTGCTGAATACACCAAGCTGGCTTGAACTCATGATCTTCTTACTTTATTCTATAAAGAAAGTTACTGTGGATTGAGAACAAGTCAACTTTAAATGTGCATCAAAAAGCCTGAACTGTAATATATTTGAAACACCACTGAACAAACTAAAACAATAAGATAAAGCCAGGATTACAGTGGAGGCCTCAGTCCTCCTCTTTCAATGGAGATAGAATAGTTAGAAAATCAGAAGTATAGAAAAACTCAACATTGCCATCAACCAAGAGGAATTAACTGATATTTGTAAAACATTCCACCTGCCAATAGCAGAATGCCCATCCTACACAAGTGTCCAGGAACTATAAACCAAGACAGGCACTGTCATGGGTCATGAACCAGACCCCAACATACTTTTTATAAAATTGAAACAATACCAAGTCTGTTCAGTGACCTCAAGGGGAGCATATTACCAATCAATAATAAAAGTAACAGGAGAACTCCAAACACTGGAAAATTAAACAACAGCCCTCTAAATAAATAATCCTCAGGCCAAAGAAGAAGGCTCAAAGGAAATAAAAAATGCATTGAACTGGGTGAAAATAAAAATAGGGCATATCAAAACCTGCAGCTAACGCAAGGCCTAGGGGGAAGCTGGCAGCACGAGATGTTTTTAGTGGCAAAGTCTAAAGTCCTACATTAGGAGATAAAACAGAGCAAAATAAACTTCAAGTGAATAGAAGGAAGCTAATAAACGCAGAAATTAATGAAATCAAAAGCAGAAAAACAATAAAATTCAGTGAAACAAAAATTTGTTTCTTTGTTAAGGTCAATTAAAATGATAAACCTCTAACAAGATGAACAAAGAATAAAAGATGGAAGACACAAATTATTAGACAGGCGCTGCACCGCTGAACAACATCCCCGGCCCGAAGACACGAATTATTAATACCATGAACTGAACAGGCCATATCATGGTTCAGACCTTGTAGAAGCAGAAAGAATAACAAAGGGACAGTGTGAGCAGATCTACACAGAGCAATTTCACAACTTAGAGGAAATAGACCCTTTCTTTTAAAAGTCATTATAATTCACCCAATAAGAAATAAGTTATTTGAACAGCCCTATAATAGTTTCAAAATTGAACTCATATTAAAAACTCCTCAAGAAAAAATCTTCATTCCCAGATTGATTCTCTGGAGAATGCTCCCAAATGTTTAAAGGATTAATAATAATTCTCCACAATTTCTTTCAGAAAATTGAAGAGGAGGGACTACTTCCCCACTTATTTTATGGGCCCAGTATTACCCTCATGCCAAAACCAGGCAGATAGAGTACTGGAAGAATAAAAACAAAGACCCTCATGAACATAGGCAGAACACTGTAATACAAATTATTCACATATATACATAACTGTATTTATATATCCCTTCTTATATGTGCTGTCCCAAACCATGCCTGAGTGAAATTTATTCCAGAGATCACAGGCTGCTTCACTAAAGCTCAAAGAAATATAACCATGGTGTCATATCAATTGGTACAGAAGGGCATTTGATAATACTTAACACCTATTGTCACAAAAACTTGGAAAGCTGGGAATAGTGGGGGAATTTTCTCAAGAACAACTGCTGAGCTGTAGCTAGCATCGTGCTCATCAGAGCAAAATATTCAAAAGATTTTTCTGGACGATGTCGCAGAGCACGGATTCCCACACTCCGAACAGTTCTGAAAGTTCCAGCCAGCGCAATACGACAGGAAGCGGACAGAAGGGTGCAAGGCGGGACAGAAGGAAGTGGGAGGGCCCCCTATTTAGTCACATGAGGCAGGCATTTGCTGCTGTCTTCCTAAGTATGCCCCAGAGGTGTCAGAGGTGGGCTTTCTGGGAGGCAACTGGATCCTGAGGGCACTGACATTGTGCCCGGCTGAATGGGCAGAGGAGCTGGGTCCCCTGGAGGGAGCACAGGCTCCTTGCATGCCGCAACGGAGTGTCTCCTCTGTGCCTCCCTCTTGCTGTTCCCCAGCTGCTGTGAAGTGAACAGCTGTGCCCTCTGTGTCCCTCCACCAAGATGTTCCGCCTTGGAGCCAGCTGACTGCACCCTGAAAACTCAGAAACTGTGAGCAGAAGCACACCTCTCCTCCTTTTCCTGTGGCTGTCAGGTATTTTGTCCCAGCACTAGAAAGCTGACTAATGCAAAATATAAGAAGTCTGCTGCGGACAGGAAATGGAAAATACCCACCGCATTCACTTATTTGTTAGTGTATTTTAGGCCTTGGATGACTTTAGAGTGTTCCAGCTGAGAGAACAGATGGAGCAAGCAAGCCCTCAGAGTACATTTTTAGCCCTGCAAATCTGATATGTATTAGCAGCTGAAAAAACTGCGCTTGCTACATAATTAGGAGCAACTACATTTATTTCACAAAATCCTTCCTCAGCAAAGTCTCTGTCTGCTTGTTCTTCGGGTTTTGCACCATGCTGAAGTACACAAGCATGGCCCTGCCAGGACACTGAAAGCTGAGGACACCCTGGCAATAATATCCACATGCAAAAGAATCATCCATTGACACCTGGCCGGCGAGGGCAGGCAGGAACCGCCCCACTTCCAAAGCTGCTGTACAGGCAGGGGCTGTCTGGAACACAGGGCAGGTCTCAATCGCAACTCCCGGAGCACTGGGTGGGGTGGGGGTGGAGTTCACACATCAGCTACTCTCACCGTGAGACTACGATTGGTGTCAGTTCCAACCCTTCATGCAGCCCATGTGATTGTGAGCACCGAGAGCTGAGCACTCTTGGTCCTATCTGCTCTTGGGCCACTCACTGGCCCTAGAGACATGGATGTCCCTTTGGGGCTCACATGGGCTGGTCACAGTGGGTGAGCCGCTGAGTCTCCCTTCTGTTCAGGGAATGGTGGCCCAGTTACATGGCTGCAGGGCACCTACGGCTCTGAGGTGGAGTTCCTGGGACTCTGTTCTGTTGTCGAATTCTAAGCAAGTTCTTGAAACTAATCTGACTTCTGTTTTATTCAGCGTTGTAGTCTGTCTCCAACAGCGTGTGACCATTCCAGGTCCTGCTCCTCAGGTCAACATGTAGGGCTGGTCTCAGGGAGTGAGTTCTGAGAACAACATTGCAGGCATCACTGTGAGTCAGTCAGGTACCTCATGGGTCATCACACCTGAGCGACGCTGGTGTGGGAGAGCCTGAGGTACCTCCTGCAGGCCCTAGTTCCAGGTGGAGAGGATGGGCAAGGAGTAGGACACAGGACAACTTCTGGCGCTCAGAGGTACGTTTAGTAAGGCCACAGGAAGGCAGCACAAAAGCCAACCATGTTTTTATATACTGTATTAGCAAGGAACACATGAAATAAAATTTTAAATGCAGGGCTATTTATAGTGCTTAAAAATATTGAAGTACTTGGTTATAAATCTGGCAAAATAGTAAAAGTACTTGTTCACTGAAAACATCAAACACTGGCTTAAAAAAAGATCTAAATAAATAAAAGTGTTTATTGTACTCATTTAATGCCTCAGTATACTAGCGATGTGCATGTCCTCCATGTTGATATATGGATTTAACTGCTAAGAATCTCAGGAAACTCTTTTAGTTAGATATGCACAAGATTATTCTCAAGCTTATGTGGAGAGGAAAGGGAACTAGACTTTGAAAAGCAAAACAAAATAAAACTAGTGTTTCTCTGTTTCACAAGGTGTGGGAAGAGGGCTACAGGCTATGTGGTGCTGGCGAGGGGTTGGCATACAGATCAACAGAGCAAGTTAAAAAACCCAGAAATAGCCCCATGCAAGTGCAGGCAGCTGGATCTGGACGGGGCGTAAAAGCAGCTTGATGGGGGAAAGAGCATTTCCAGTGGATACCCCCAGAGCAACCGCACATTCTCAGACAAAAATTAGCCTTGTCTTAAACTTCATATGCAGTGCAAAAGTGAACTCAGAGGGGCCGGGGAGATAGCTCTGTGGCACAAGTGCCTGCCTGGCAAGTGCAAGGACGTGAGTTCAAACCCTGGTCCCGCCAAAAAAAAAAAAAAACACCTCAGACTCAATCATAATTTAAAATGTATAATTAGAAAACTTTTAGATGGCAATAGGAAGAATAATTTCAGAATGCAGGTCCTAATTAAGAGTTCTCAGATATGACACTAAGAGTATGACCCATGAAAGGAATAATTAATAAGTCAAACTGTATCAAAATTAAAAATGGTTTCTGTACGCAGTGCCTGCTAAGAGGACAGAGGACAATTTAGAGATGGTGACAATGTATTTGTAAACCTTATTAAGGCTGGGCATGGTGGTGGCACATGCCTATAATCCCAGCACTCGGGAGGCTGAGGCAGGAGGATCGGTGTGAGTTCAAGACCAGCCTGGGCTACAAAAATGAGCTCAAGGTGAGCCTGAACTGCATAGCAAGACCCTGTCTCAAAAAGACAAAAAAAAAAAAAAAAAAAAAAAAAAAAAAAAAAAAAAAAAAAAAAAAAAAAAAAAAAAAAAAAAAAAGGAAAAAAAAAAAGTGTGCAATGATACATAAACGTTATGAATGAGAAAGCACTGATCTAGAATAGGAGGAGAACTCTCACATTCCAACAGGAAAAGAAGTCCAGCTAGAAAGGGGAGAAGACCCAAAAGACATTCCACCCTAGAGAGTGTCCACGCGGTGGGAAACATGCGTGGAAACGTGCTCACAAGCCCAGCAAAGAAAACAGGCCTCACCCTTGCCTGCGGCGCCAGAAGATGCTGCCTTCACTCTGGAAGCATTTGGCTGTGACTGTAAAAGTGCTTGCCACATCCTTCAGGAGCTGCAGTTACAGAGATATCCAAAACGAGCGCCCCCACCTGGTGGCGCATCGCCGCTGCATCTGTTATACCCGAAAATGGACTGGGCCGAAGGGTCCCTTAAGGGGCGGGGGGACCGGCAGCTGTGGGCATCACAGTGCATCCACATCAATGCAAAGGGTAAAATACTCATTCACACCAGGATCCGGCTGGATCTCAAGAGGGCTACACCGAATGGGAAAAGCCTATATGAAAACACCATGTACCAATTAAGTCTATTCGCAGTATAGTTTTTAAACAGCAGAGATTGGAAATGAATCACAGTTTCTGGGGGCAAAGGTGGAAGACTGTAGGGGACCTGAGCCTCTCAGGGGCCAGCAGGATAAGCGGCCTGCACCGCGACTGTAGTGCCCATGTGGCAGGCGAAGCAGACGCCATGGTGCCTAGGTGCCCTGCCTGGCCTGGTGCCACGCCCCATGGATGGAGCCCGAGTGAGGTGGTGGAGCCTGTCGGTGCTTCTCAGCTGCACGGTCCATACAGTTCTTTTGAACCTGTACCTATTCTAAAATGAGAATTTGAAGGAGAAGGAGGAGGAGGAGGAGGAGAGGAAGAGGAAGAGGAAGAGGAAGAGGAAGAAGAAGAAGAAGAAGAAGAAGAAGAAGAAGAAGAAGAAGAAGAAGAAGAAGAAGAAGAAGAAGAAGAAGAAGAAGAAGAAGAAGAGTGCAAAGTTCTCTGGGGATCAAGTGACAAAGGAAAATTGTGCAAAGGGCCGCGTTTGCTGTCTTCTCCCCAAGTCAGGGATGGAATGCAGTGCTTTGGTGGCATTTGTACACCTGGAGAAGGGTCAGGGCCTCAGGATTAAGCACCTTCTGCTCCTTGGTTCTCAAACAGCTTTGAAGTCCTTGGTCTCATGGGGTAGGGGCGAAGGTTCGTGGTCAGCTGCCCATCCGGGCCACACCTGTCCTGCTCAAGCGGACGTTCCCACCTAGAAAGACAATTTCCAGTTTCACAAGAACCAAAAGGAGTATGTGGGGGTTACTGTGGGTCCATCAAGCGACTGCCCCAGCTGGACATGTGCACCACCACCTGCCCTGTTGCCTGACCCCTGCCCACTTCCAAGGAGCCCCATGACACCCGAAAGCCACACTTTGGAGTGTCTGGCATACGAAAGGTGAGGCTCGAGACCTTGCAGGAAGATCAGAGGCCGGTACAGGGGTGTGGAGTCCTTCGGGGCTGGAGGAGGCAGGCAGTAAGCTAGGGCTGCTTGGCCAGGTTCTCTTGAGCTCAGCTCAGTTCATCTTGCAGCCCCATGCCAGGCTTTGGTGGCAGAGGTGAATAAAGCATGGGGGGGGGGGCAGACTTTAACCAAATAAACAGAGAACTATGTGGGAGCCCAGGCCTTCCAGGCCTTGCTGCCCAGAGACTCAGGTAGGACTAAGCTGGGAAGGAGGAGGAGGAAGCCAGGAAGGGCACTCTGGAGGTGCCCTGCAGCTGTAAGAAGTGGGGATACCACCGGGAGGACTGGGCGGGGCCGGGCTGCTGAAGGGAGCAGGGTCCACAGCAGTGTGAGGAGCAACACCATGTGCAGGGCACAGCCCACTGCTAACTGCCCGGCTACCACCAGGGCAGAGCTCCGCTTGCGGCTGTGTAGGAATAGTGAGCCCTGCCCGTCAGGAATTCAAGCCACAAGTGAAGAGCAAAGGCCTTCCAGGGAACGCGCCGTTTCCAGTCCGTGGAAGAGAGCACTGAAAATACTGCGGAAAGGCCCAGGGGTGGCACCACAGCTGTTCCGCATTACTGGGGTCCAGAGGTCCAGCCATGAATGTCTCATTTTCTTCCTCTTCCATCATCCTCACTTTAAAATAGAGCGGGGAAACCACCCTGCAAAACAGTCTTGTTTACTTTACCCAAGATTAAAGAGCGTGAGCCGCCCTGGACGGTCTAAATGGGTTTTTAAGTGCTTTATGGACTGGCGCCCCTAATTGCTAACATGCTAGGCCGGGCTTCCGCGGCTCTGCGCAGGGCTGGCACCCTCTGGCTTTGCTTACTTCCTGTCCTCGTGAGAGGTCACAAGCTAACTCCCAGATTAGATTTTAATTTCTGAAGCCATGGGTCGAAATCCATCACACACCCAGCACTACTGCATTCACCCTCACAAAGTGCTAAGGAACGCCTCTCTGTCTCTGGAAAAACTCCCTACCCAGGCCCCCGGCTGCGGCCTCAACCTGCTCCCCTCACCTGCCAGGCGAGGTCAGTGACTTCTCCAAGCCAAGGCTCGCAGGGCACCCAAGGACTGCACCCCAGGCCTCTAGGACACAGATGCCTCAAGCAAGGCAGAAGAAGCTGGCCTTCAGCCTTTCTCTCCTCCCTGTCACCACTGTGGGAGCAGCCTGGGATGGCAGGAAGAGTCCAGGATGCAGAGTCCAGAGTCCAAGAGCCAGGCCTCTTCCAGAGGGACTCCATGTAAAATGGTCCTTTCCTAAATTTTGTATTTGGTGGTCTTGGGGATTTGCTCTGAGCTATGTCCTTTTAATTTTTTTTTGAGACTGGGTCTGGTTTAGTTGTTAAATTGCCAAAGCTGGCCTTAAACTTGAGATCCTCCTGCCTCAACCTCTCAGAGAGATGACATTAAACCCACGTGCCACTGCCCCTGCTGGCACTTTACCATTTTGTTTTGATTTTCCCACTTGTGGGGTTGTGATAGAAATATTGCCTCAGTAGTGGCTCTGGGTTCAAAAGCACAGGGTGAAGTGTGAGGCTCCCCAACGAAGCAGACTCAGCAGAGCCCCATGAGGCAGCCTCTCCCTAAGAGAAACAGATCCTGCAAAACTACCTTCACCATGGCAACAGGCACTACGGGCAGTGCGCACAAAGAGTGGTGACTGTGTAGATTGGGGAAAAAAAAAAAAACCTTTAGAACAGAGGGAGGCGAGCTGCTCCGCTCCGCCCTCGCCCTCGAGAGCCTGGCCCGCCCCACCTCTCCGCCTCACCACTTCCTGCAGCAGCTCCGGAGTCCTCTTTCCCGAGGGTCTTAGTTGCATTGGCTGCCTTGATGCCACGTCTAAATAAGAAACACCGCCTGTTCTTGGTGAGACCAGGTTGGCTGTGTCCCCCTCCTGCACAGATCAGAGAGTGCCACGAAGCCATCTGATTCTTGATAAACAATCAGCTGAAAAGATGACCAATTCCAACAGAATCATGTGAACCACTCTGTCCGTTAGGCCTCTGCTAAGGACACTGAGTTCACCTCCACAAAGTGCTATGAATGCTGCTCTGTCCCTGGAAAAGCTCCCTGAGTGCGCATGGGTATCAGGCTGCTGTAGTGCAGGACCCACGGGCAGGGCAGCTCAAGAAAACAAAGTGGAAATGACCAGGAACAGGTGGTGGGCACTGTGGAACACCAGGCCACTTGGGCTGTGGGCTTAGGTCCACGAGCAGGTGTCTGGCCTTGTGGGTTGGAGTGCTCCAGGGAGGTGGCCCTGCAGGCAATGCACCCTGGGCAGCAGGCAGACACCTCCTCTCCTCTCCTCTGCTCTCCCCTCCCCTCCTTTCCTTTCACCTCCCCTCCCTTGTGTTCCTTGCTGGTTCTGTGACCCAATCAAGAATGACAAGGGACAGTGAGGTGAGGAACAGACCCAACAGCGCCCAGTGCAGCCCCTTCCTCTCGCATGCACTGTGCCGTCCAGGGTACCCACTCGGCCTCCGCATGGCTCTTGCGTCTGCGCCTTTCCTGGTGAGGGCAGGGCTGGGAAAGCAGCTCAGGGGGTGCCTCTGTGGGGGGCAAGCTCACCCTCCCCCAGGATCAGCCGTCCTGCCCTCCCTGCTGCCTGACCTGTGTGCCCTGCGCTGAGTCTCACATGTCCTCTCCACAGACCTCTTCCTGCACCAGGTAGGGCCTTGCCTGCCCTGTGGCCATGCAGACACCCCTTCTGGCCCATGGCTCTCAGCTCCGTGGCGCCCGCCCTTGCTGCCCTGAGTTGGAGCCTGGGGGAGAAACTTGTACCTCGCTTGCCCTCCTTTAACTTCCAAATGTCTCCTCGCCGCTGTTGCTTCCTTTTGGGTCTGATTGGCCTTCTGTGGTTCTGGCCCCGCTTCAGTAGGGCATGGAGAGGAACAGGGAACCCAGGCCACTGCTGCGGGGATCCCCCACGTGGGGCTGACATGAGAAGGGGTCTCGCTCACCGCTGCCTGGAACACTCCCTTCCATCTCCTCTGATTGGCATCTGCTGTGAGGAGGGGACGCGCAGCTGACCTCCCATAAGGCCTCCTGAGGGACAGTACCCGGGCAGTGTGCTCCCTGGGCCCTGGCTCATCCCAGAGTGGCTTTCTTTCGCCTTGACACAGGGACGCTTGCAATAGCACTTAGTCATAGCTTGAATGGGTGCCCAGCTTCTACTTTGTACTTGTAT
>PVKN010025966.1:0-13959 GCA_004027915.1 Capromys pilorides
TCACACCCCAGGATGGGCCCTTGATCCCGCTCTAGGGAGGAGCCAATCATATCCTAGGCAGGCCCAGGTCATGCTCCAGGGAGGAACCAATTGTAACACATAATCCTAGTGGATCATGACTCATGTCTCAAACTCTAGTAGTCCCCGCCCCATGATTGCATGAGGCTTTGGGGGGACAACTAGACATAAACCATAACAGTCATGAAAGCCTGACCCTGCTGTTTCTCTCTGGTGCTCTTCTCTGCTCCCTGACTATCATGAACAACCAGAGCTGCTCTGCTCCTCTCATTGTAGCTCTCAGCTTGGAGCCAGGTGTCAATGGACTGAACACCTCCAAGCCAGGAATCCAATTAAAACTGTCCTTTGAATGTTTAGTGTTGGGTCTTGTGTTCAGCAATAGAGAAGCTGGCTGACATGCCTTTCCTGTAAGTTCCAAATTACTAAAAGTCACAAGAGGAGCCAGCCTCAGATCTGGAAGGTACAACTGAGGCAGAGCTACCTTAACAGACTGAAGGAGGCAAATATTGGGAAGAACAGACACAAAGACATTTGGTGGGTCACAGAACATGATTGTCTCTTCTCACTATGAAAAGTAGCTGTTGACTGCTGGTCAACAGTGGCACCACGTTCCCACAATATACTCAGTTCTACCCCACAATTGTGAGAAAGTTGCTTTACTGCAGTAACTTCCCAGAGTAGAAGCTTCCAGAGAGGAAATGAAGCCCATGAATCTCCGTGACTGATGCATTCTCCTCAAGTTCTCCCCTGTCCACTTGAGCTGTTGTATCAGTCTGACGTGACTAATAATTATTTTCTAGGATCCTCTTATTTTCCCCTTTTAGGCCTTTGTTTGCCCAGCTTCTACCACATTTGCGTAAATCTCATTTCCAGGTAAAGCTTTCATTCCTGTAATACTCACAGTGGCTGTGGCAACTCTGATTTAGCTCTGACTGACACAATAATTTTGACAGTGAGATAAACATGCAAATATTCTTTAAAAGCTCCAAATTACTATTTAAATACAATTATTAGACTGAACCAAGTAGTGCATTGTTGTGTTTCTGGCAGATCAGGTGACATTTGAAATGAGAAGAGAGCAAGCCATCATGGGCTGGTATGGGTGTATGTTTCATGAAAACATTTTATTCTATCATTTGCCTGACTAAAAAATTTATTTGTTACCACATATGTGCCAAAATACTCCATCTAGCCTTACTTTTACATTGGATTGCTTATCAGAAAGCAACTGTATGCTATACTCACAGATTCTCTGCACATGCTAGGTATGATGCAATAATGCTTAAAATGTTGTTGGAGGTGAGCTTGATGGTAGAACACTTTGATACCATTACAATGTCCTGGATCCAACACCAGTTGAACACCAGTACAGTAATATCCTGAAGTGCACATCAAGAACAGCTGAAGACACCAGGATATCGGCAAAATATAAAAATGACTTTAAAAAATATGGACCAATCCTTTACTACAAATGGCCAATTGCTGGTTACCTGTGTGATACATTAAAGTGGAGTTTGACTACAGATCATTTTCAAAGTTGGTCACAGACTCAAACAATGTAGATATTATTTGCAGTGATTTTCCATAGGCCACTAAACTAGCATATCTATACAAAAATAACAGTGCTCTGACTAATAGAGCAATATTGGTGAGCCAAATGGTGTATTTCAGCAGCTGCTCTCATATTAAATGGCTAGAATAACAGTAATAGTAATTTTTAGCCATTTAAGATTCCATAATTAACACTTTCCATGACCATAATAACCTCATGAGTTATCTCAAGAAAGCATAGAAAAGGCTTTGTGAGCAGAATTATAGTCAAAGATTGCTGGAATGTTGGTAGTTGGGAAGGGATGTTAAGTTGCTGAATGTCATTTTTTTTTAAAGTTCATCCATCTAAATGAAAATTCGTTATTAAATTACTTCAGCATAATTTCTATTTTCTAGTATCTTATTTCTTCTCATCCCTATTAACTTCTCAGTTAATTTAATAATGTTTGGAAAGGACCATGGTCTATGTTCTATGGCTGGCTCCACTACAATTGCTATCACCAGAAAGCTTACAATACTTCAGGCAAATGAGAACTACATCATCACACAACTTGGAGGAAAAGATGCAGGTTGTGAGAAAAGAAATGAACAAAGAGGAAGAAACAGTAAGAGATAAGACAGACGTGGTTTGGAGATTAATTGAATGGTTCTCCTCCAGCCTTTTTGTAGTTTAATAGGCTAATAAAAGCCTATTTAAGGTCCACAACTGATGATCTGTTACAGGTTTATATTATGTAATGATTACTATAATCAAGTTAATTAGTAAATTATTATCATCCAGTTGATTTACATATATGTAACTTATTGCTTGAGATAAATGGAATTTTGAAGATAAAAAATCCATAATGGTGATAAGATATCTAGTTCTCTTTATCTAAGAGAACATGATCATCATTAAAAGAATTTTATTACCCAGGAAAAGAGATAAACTTTGTTTTTTGTTTCTTTTTTGTTTAGTTTTTTTCCTTTGGTGGTATCAGGAATCAAACTCAGGACCTTGCGCTTACCAGGTAGGCACTTTTTCCACTGAGCTATCTTTCTAGCTCCAATGAACTTTGAAATATAGAAGTACAGTGACTTTGAGTATGTTAGGATTTCAATAAGTATTCACTCAAGTAATGACTTTGGGACTCTAGGTAGTTACAAAAGTATATACCTAGTTCAGGAGAAAAGACAAGGTAGAAGACATAAATTTGGTAAATATTTAGGAAATCAATTTTATATAGAATCTATATGCAGAATTTTTAATATGCTTAAAATTTAGAAGAACTTGCTTCAAGGACTTTTATTATATATTTTAATAACTTGTTAATTTGACAATTCTTTGCTATGGAGAACCAAAATGTAACTAGTCTGTTGCAGGTGGTCAAAATATCTATATTGCAAGCTAAAGAAAAGTTGAAGATTTGGAAACTAATGACCATTGGCTACTAATTAGAAGTATCATCAGTAGAAAATAGGAAACATTAAACAAAATGTAGAAAGCAAAGAAATAAAGATAGCAAAAATAAATATGATACTCAATTCAAATGGGTGGGCATAGAAAGCTTTATTATAGCTATTAGTATTAAGTATTATTTTCAGAATTTTTAAAGTGATGTTGCTATTGTTTTCATTTCTGTGGACTTGGGTGATGAGTTAGTGTCCAATCCAAAAATAAATTTCATTCTAGCTCCTAGATCAGTTGAATATGGCCTCATTTAGAAATGGCCTTTGATATGTACCCAAGTTAAGGCGAAGTCTATTAGATCTTAATCAAAAATGACTGTTGTCCTTAGAAGAGGAAAATGCCATGTGACAGTGGAGCTACACAAGGAGAGTGCTACAGATGGAGGAAGAGTGTGGAGCCATGCACGTACAAGTCTTTTGTAAGGATTTGATGGCTACCACCAGAAGGTAGGAAGAGGCAAGAAAAAAATTCTTTCAAGAATGTAAGGGAAATTATGGCCCTGATGATGACCTTGTACTTCTAGTCTCCAGAACTGTAAGAGAATAAATTGCTGTGCTTCAATTTTTGGCACCTTGTTATGACAGCCCTAGGAAACTATTATGCCTTGTTTCTCCCTCTTATTTATACCATTTCTTCATTTGATCAGTATAAATTTTTTAAACACCAACTTTACACATTCCTCTGCTCCTTCATTTCTCATTTAAGATAATTCTTGATATTTAAAAGATTAATAAGTAAGAAGAGACAATACAGCACAACACTTTGCTTGATCTTTTCTCTCTCCATTGTATTAAAGGTACTCCCAGTAGTGTCATCTTTGACAAAGCACAATACATATTGATGAATATTTTCCAACATTTATGGGTTCTTAGCTCAAAGGTGAGCTAAAAGTGTCAAGCTGCTGCAGAGGGCTTAGATAAATGGGATGCATGATGCTAGGTTTGAAGGCTTGTTTGTACTAAAAGTGATAAGCCCAGCACTGTGAGTTATCACTAACTTGAGACCAGAGTCAGAAGGTACAGAAGGCTTCTTAGGGGAATGATGAAATCTGAGAAGCCCTAAAATTCTTCAAAAAATTCTTGTAGGTGAATTGTATGTTTTCTAGAAAGATTAATGTACCGGTAGTGGGATGTGAATATGTTGGCTAGATGAATAATGATGACTATAAAAAGCTGCTGCAGTTGGCGATCAAGCAGTAAAGATCTACATCTTGCATGTTTTAGCTTATGCCCATCGTGGTCTCAAAAGTGCCAAGCAGAGTTTTCTCCGGGAACTGCATTTGCTGTCTATATGGCATGCTCTATGATAGGACTAACTCAATAATGATTTTGTGAAAAATACTAATGTGGAAAGCATTTTCTTTGAACTCTCGAAGTCATGGGAACCATCTCCATAAAAGATGCCAAGGAATTTAATCAGAAAATTTGAGAAGAAATAAACTGTTATATCTTTTGTGGGATTGGGCTTCTTTCTGAATGGCATGAAGAACTCTTGTTTTTTAATTTATGACAACATGGTTCCATTATTACGCCTTACTAGAAGGGTTGAGAACCACGAGAAGAGTAGTCATATTTCTCAGGCATTAGTGCTCCAAATGAAGTAAAATCTGTCTTTCTGACAAATCATTTTGTGGAGAGCCTTTTGACATCTACTGAACTATATATATTTGGACAATTCAGCAATATAATTAACATACTACTGCTTGACAGCATTTTGATGAGTCAAACCTATCCAGGACAATTTATGAAACACATCTGTCTTTTCACAGCTAAACTTACAAAGATATACATGGCAGGACTTCATTATACTAAACAGTCTAACAGCAAATTTTACATATGTGATTTCTATTGTATTTATCTGGAACCAAATGCTGTTTCTACATTTTTGTGTAAGAAAACATATGGTATTAAATCTGTTTTCTAAGATAAGGTAGAAGGAATCAGGCTTGAATGTGGAAGAAAGATTCTTAGTTCTTTTTAAAAAAGTAATGAATCTTGAGAACATAATGTTATGAAGCGAATAAGACCCACAAGCTTAAATATTGCATGATTTCTCTTAATAAGAAGCCTAAAGTACAAATAAAGAGCAAAATAAAAAAGTAAGTAGGAAGATGAATCTTTCTCAAAGGAGAAGGGGACCCTGAGATGGAGGAAAGGAGGGAGGGTGGGCAGGGAAGGAAGGGGGATGGAAAGGTGATTAAGAGGCATCCTGTACATGTACTAATTCCACACAAGGAACATAAGCATCCTGTGCAGCAAATGTACTAATAAGATTGCATCAGTCCATCAATCCCACACAAAAATAATACAGATTTTTTGGAGTCTTAGGTTGTCTAACTGAATCCACTGAATGAAATGAGTTAGCTCATTTTATTCAGAAACCAAAACTCACTTCAAGATTGTTCTAGCAAGGACCTAGTGAAACTTAAAAAGTGTAGCAGTGGCATATTATGAATTAGAACAAACAAAGAGAGCTGTACTATGCCAGATGCTAATAGATAAATGCCGCTTAAAGATTTGGCTGTGGCCTTTTTGGCTGCTACTAATAACACATTAGCACTAGGACTTATGATATATCTATTGTGTTTCCTGTCTTAAGATATACACAGGCTAACACATGCAAGAGGGTGGAGGTGGGGAGCTTCAAAAGAGAGTTCATTCTTTGGTGGAGAGCTACTTAATTCTCTTAAATTTTATTTATTAAATATGCATAAAACAAAAGCTTATATATATACATGTGGCTAATCATCTGATATTTTAACGCATAAATTGATTTTATACTTAATGCTCTAAATTGGAGCAAAATTAGCATCTTTTGTGGTTAAGCTTTGTCTTGGTCGTAATCCAACACAATGATGGTGCATTCAACATGTTAGTTGGAGAAAGAGTAAGGGGCAGTTTATGGAGATATGGCTGGGCTGAAGGGACGAACAGAAGATGGAAAAATACTTAGCTACTACTGGAGTGCTGTTACTACCTGTGTGTCTATAGGAGCAAAGAAATGAAGATGGTACTGGAACTAGATGAGAGCTAAAGTGGTAGGTGAGAGGATCACCTGACAAAGAAAAAGCCACTGTCCAAACCACAGCCTGGAAGGAGGGCTGTGAGGGGTAGAAACATCCATTATTTCCTTCTTCTTGGCTCTGAACTCCTCCTGCAGCCTTGTTGAATCCACTTGAAGAGTTTCTTGGGTGCGATGGAGCACCTGGAATACACTGCATGCAGGTTAGCATCCTGAGGTACTGAGTAAGGAGAGAAGGCAGAAAGTGGAGCAAGCATTTCAACTCCATTTCAGAAGTGTGCACTATTAATCTAAATGTAGCTAGAGCTGGACTGCAGCCCATTCAAGCTAGAATTGAAGGAAAAGTAGATCAAAGCTCAACCCACAAACATGGCATTGGGGGCCCCTTACAACTTCCTTTCTAAGCGTATGTGCTAGTGTTCTCTGCATGAATGTTGGCTCTAATCACCATGATCCACTTCCAGCTATCCCCCAAGCTGTTCATTTATTTCTGTTTCAGTATCTTTGGTGCCATTCTTCCTATCTGAAATATCCTTCATTCTCTCTTGTTAAATTCCATTTATGTTTTCAAGCTAACTTGCCGAGGTCTTAAATCCTCTGAAAGAATTTCTTTTTCTATCCACAGTGGGCAATTATGCCTTTGAAATTCTGTGGCATTCAGTGTCTATCTCATTCATTTAGAGTACGTTTTATACTGTCTGCTAGTTGTTTTCTTTCATCTATTTTCCTCTTTAATCTTTGTTCCATCTCTCCACTCAGATCAGCCCTGACTAATATGTCTCATCCTGCATAGTAATTTTAATGATCAAGAAGGATTTTGAGGTCATTCTGCAGGTCAGGTGCACATTGTACTTAAATTGAAATGTCCACACTAGCCCATACGTGAGCCACACAATCTTGCCACTCCTGAATTAGATATAAACTCTTAGGGGTGATAATGTGTTTTAATTTATAGATACCTACCATGTTTAGCATAGTGCTTTGAATAAAGTTGATCTATGAAAAGCATTTGGTGATCAGTTGTTTTGGTTATCTAACAACCTCTATAAAAGAAGGAGCTAGTGTTGAAACTGTTTAACCCTGAAACAGAAATTTTATTCCTTTGCCATTCTTCTTTTGGAACCTTTTCTGACACTAACAGGCCATATCAAGGTTGAGGAATATGCAGCTAAAGATTGAATTTGCTCTCAAAACATCTTCTTCGTAGTAGTAGAATAAAAAAGTGATGCCGAGGTCAGAAGAGCAAAGTGAAATAAAATGATGGCTGAGCACCACAAAGGGAGAGAGCTGTGACTGGCTCATTACCATAAGGCTGCTTCTAAAAGCTGGCTCATTGATTTAATGATTGTGCTATATACATTGAGCTGCTGAATGTTCACTGCAGTTAAAAAGAGATTTGTCCTCATCAAAGAAGTGGGGGAAAGCAATTGCAGCACACAGCTTGTAAGCCAAATTTTGAGTTGTAAAATTCAAAATGATTCATTCTCTATGCCCTTACGCTTTTGTCCCGATCTTTCCTTAACTTGTAAGCCCTGTGCATTCTTAGAACTCCCCTTTGTCCATCTTCAATCTTATCTACTTCAAGCATGAATTGCTCACCAGATTTAGGTTCTTCCAGCCCAGTAATAATTTTTGACTACCAGACTGCAGCTAGGAGTGGTATTTTGTGGCCTGCAATAATTGCTATTATCAAAGTTTATTAACAGTTCCTGCCTAAACCTAGTTTTCTTTTTAAAAAATTCTTGGCATTCCGGTGATAGATAAATGCTTGAAGGATTTGAATTTTTAGCCCAGGATCAAATAAATGACATAAAAATGTGTGCTAATGGATGCAAAGAACACTGTAATCTCAGTTTATTTTCTGGAGAGCCAGATGTCAAGGGCAAATGTACATTGCTATGGATTAAAATGGTGCTTATGTTATGCTGACATTTTCTCTGTTTTTAATGCCTTGCAAAAATTTCTTTTCAAGTGAAAAATGCTGAGAAAGCTTATATATCAACTCCTTGAGGGAGAATTTAAACTACAATTATTATTACACGTGCATACACACAAGCATGCACATGGGTACACACACACACAAATAATATATGTGTGAGCAGGTACATAATAGGTTAGCTTTTGCTGTTAATGACTAATATGGGGCCAAAGTATTTGCCACAATCAAAATTGAAAACTTAGAACTCTTGACACCTCTCATCAATTTGATCTTTCCCATTTCCTCACATTAATGAGGGTGATGGTTTTATTTGACACTAAAATATTTAGGAAATGCCTTAATTTAACAAAGTGACAAAATAAATTGGGGTTAAAATAGAAAAAGAATGTGGTCCATTAATGATAACAAATATATTTCTAAGAAGCCTAAGCACAGTTCATCTTGTTCCTCTGGGAATTTCAATAAAAATGCCCTGTAATCATGTTGAAAAGCATAAAATAATGAAGAAAATCTGAACTGAAAATGCATAAGGAATTTTATATTTCTGTGAAAGATTTCTTTATTGTGATTTCCCTTTGATTTGAATATGATACCCACTTTACTTCTCTCAATCAAGGGATTACTGGATTCCATAAAACTTATTAACAACAGCCACAAAACATTTGCAACTTTATAAAAATCTGGGCATTGGAATCTTGTCATCAGGATCCGGTGTTTGTCCTTGAGAAGAGGACTTGCGCTGTAACTTTTGTCTATGCTTATCATCTTGGATTTTATTAACAACTGGCTGTGACAGTAACTCAAGATCATTTTGTTTTGGGGATAAGAGTGACGACTTGTTTCTTTGCGTCCTGTGAAAAGGACTATCTTTCTTATTAATACTAAATAATCATTCCTGGTCTATTTCTCAGTTGAATCAAATGTATAAAACTCTGAAACAAGTTTAACCTTTTAAACATACACAGAAAAAGAACCATAGATAGCAGTATTTGAATGACTCTCATAATAAAACAAATTGCTTCCATCAGTTTTTTAACCTTCATTTTTGTAACTGGAAAAGATTGTTTACATATCAATTTGAAATAAGATCAACATGGTTTCATAAACATTCATTTATTCCCATTTCAAATCATTTTTTGGAGACTATTACATGCTATTTTTTTGCCAAGTATCATAGAAGCATAAGTCATATTACTTGCATTTAAATATCTTATTAAGTGATAAAGAAATAAAGATATATGTGGCATGCACAAACATTTTCATACACACTGATATCACAAGGTCACAAGTAATATCGTACAACATGCTATGGTAATAAAGAGGAATGATGGATTGTTTATAATAGCAGAAGTTAATGTATTATCTGTGAGGTTCTCTGGCATGACAGAGAAGGATGAGAAAAGTAAAGCAATCTTTTATTGCTCAGCATGGGAGGGCTGTAGAAAAATTTGTAAACCTCGCAGTGGAGTGAGCTGGGTGTGGGGTTTTGATCGGGTTGAACTGGAGGTGGAGTTTACACAGATAGTATGGTGTTATATCTGATGCTGATGAGAGGGGGAAGGCTTGGAACACCTGAAAAGGAAAGAAGTCTTCTTCTGGAAGCAAGGAAAGAAGAAGGAAGTGGGCCATGTGCTGTTGCTCTGGACCCCAGCCATTTTAGATTGCTGTCATTATGATTTTTTTGCTTAGGCAGAAACCCAGCACTTACTTACTTATTTTCTTTCTTTCTTTCTTTCTTTCTTTCTTTCTTTCTTTCTTTCTTTCTTTCTTTCTTTCTTTCTTCTTTCTTTCATCATTTATTTATTTAATTTACCTATTTATTTCTCTGTATTTACAGCAGGGTCTACAGGGTCTCACTCTGTAGATCAGACTCATAGGTATCCTCCTGTGTACAGTCTCCCAAGCTCTGGGAATATAGTTGTGCCCCACCAAGCCCAGTTTCAAATACTGTCTCAGTGTGCCCTGGGGACTGGGCTGGCCCAGCACACTGGGGATCGAACCCCAGCCACTGAGCTCTGCCTAAGCAGGTGTTTTAGTCCACTGAGCTATCAGACCAGTCCTACCCATTGTTTTTGATTATTAATTCTTTTCCTGAAGATGGCTTTCAATCTTAGCACAATCTTGTATGCGGGGCTTCCTATTATTTTTCCACTACCTGGTTTCATACTCAAGCTTCAGCTTATTAAAAAGATGATGCTAAATATTTTCATGTTAATTAGGAAAGAGCTGGCAATTTCTTTAAAGCAAATATTAACAGCTGGAATTTGGAGTACGAGAAAAATTCAGATTAGACTATGTTAGTGTGCTTTCCTTCAGAGATGTTGGGATTTCAGAAGAGACATTTGTGTTTAGAGTTTAGTTAAGGAGACAAAAATATAAGGACGGAGGTTCTTGTCTTGGTAAAGATTCCTGGATTCTTCACAAACAGAAAAGCTAAGCCATCTCATCCACAGGAACCGGAGTGGCCAGACAATGGCCCACAAGATGTGCGGCTTCTGGGTCTGATATGATTTAAAGGAAATGAAATAAGCTGTGGACACAATTTTATATCTGAAACATGTAGACATTTACTACGTTTTTCTGCCAGTCTCTGTCAAGGCTACATATACCCCATGGTCTTCTTGTGGTTCCTTATTATGGCAGCCAACACAGTTCAAAAGAACTACTGGAAATGTGATTGAAGTGTTCAGGGAAGAGTAAGGCATCATCAAAGACATTGATTTGGGTTAGAGAAGTGAATTACAATGGGAATGGTGCTGAAACCCTTAAATAGTTATTCACTACTGGCAAGGAGAAAGAAGAGAGGAAAAATATACCACTGAATGAGATACATATCTCTTCTATTCACAGAGAAACTTATAAAGAAAGATCACAAAAGACAATCTTTAAAATCCTTATGTTGACTTTGTCTTTTAAGAAAAGAAAGTGTCCCTGACAACCCCAGTTGCAGAATCCCATGGCTTGGGCTTGAGAGGAAGCCTCAGACATACCAGCAGTGGCAGAGAGTACTGAGGCCAAGACTGGGCAACACTGGAGCATATCTGAGTTCATGATCCCTCATATCCTCAAGAAGAATGATACTGGCAATATTTTGTTTGAATATTTGTGGACTTTGAAATAAGATTTGAGTCTTTTTGAGCACATACTAGGAAAGTATTCTAAGTACCCATTAGGTTAAGCTTGGAAAATCGGTAAGAGAAATTTCCACCCTAACAATCATTAGATATGTACAATTGGATCTAGTTCCCAAAGAGTCCTCCAAACCTAGCTACTAATGCTCTGCTTAACTATGCCAATACCCTTCATACCTTAGTGCCTTTGAGTATTCCTTTCCTCAAGTTTTATGTGTTCCTTCCTTTTTCCATTGTACTTTCATCAAACATCTACTAGATCTCACAATCTAGTTTATTCAAAAATGTGTGAAGTTTAATCTCCAGAGACTTGGTACAATGCTATTATACATTGTAATTACACACCATATATTTGTGTGACACTTATCATAATACAATTAAAATTCTAATAATATATTTTGATAGATTCCAAGTTCCATCAACTCAAGCACTATGTTCTGGTTATCTCCAAATCCTCACTATCTAGCTTAGTCTAAATCAGAAGTAGATGTTTAATAACTATTTTTTGGATGAATGAGTGAAAGAATGAATGAGTGAAGTGAAACTAAGGCAGGTTTGCCATAGGAAATTCTGGAAATTAGAACTCAAGAAATAGGTTGTAATAAGATTTTAGAGTTCTAAATATTGGTCAGTGAAACCTGACGTTTTCCTAGGTCATGAACAACACTTACAAGTTTTTAGAACACTGAAAAAATTCTGTCTATATTCAAAAATTGGTAGAAGGGTTGGTCTGTATGAATTTTCAAGTTGTGCACCATTCCCCAAATACATCAGAGATATTGACAGCCATATTTCTGTAATGCAAGAAAAATGGGGTGGGAGGAAAAAGCATTGACTTTTATGGAGTCACCTTTATTTACTATGCAGCAGATTCGTACCATAAGAAAAAATGAAGAACAAAGGAAGAATAGAAGGTAGATTATGGAGGGGAGGGGAGAAGGAAGGAAAAAAGAATGGAAGAAAGGAAAGAAGAAAGAAAAGAAAAAGGAAAAGAAGTAAGGGACAAAAAGAAGAGAACAGTGATACCTGCCTATAGTCCCGCCATGCTGGGAGGATGAAGCAGGAGGATTTCAAGCTTGAGCCCCTCCAGGGTAACATACAGACACCCTGGCTCAAAGAATAAAAACACTAACAGATGTAGCTCAATAAGAAGCTCCTGGACTTATTCCTCAGTACTGATGACGGAGGAAAGGTTTTTCATAGTCCATGATGAGCTTTTTTTTCTTCTAGATTTATGTCAACCTAGATCTGGAAAATTGCAGTATATCAAAAATGGTCAACAGACAATGTTGCATACATAGCATTGGCTTGGCTGTTAGTGCAGCCATCTGGAATGGAAGGTTGCTCTGTAGTCTTCTCTAGCGGCCAGCAGTGCTTCCTCCTCCATGCTTGTGTGGCCTTGGCTTTACTTTTTGCCTTCATCTTCACATGGCTTTCACTATGCCAATATCTCTGTTAATGAGATACAAACAGTACCCACTATGCACTAAAGACCAAAAACAGAGTATTGCATGTACTGCACCCAGCATTTTTTCTGGCAATACTTCATTTTCTATAGCTCTATACTTAAAGCAGGGCAAATACTTGCTTTTTCCATTTCTAACAAAAAATCCCAACTCAGACTGCTGTACTTTTAAATCTCATGTCATGAGTGGCATCACTCCCAGGGCTCAAAAAATAGAGAGATGTGGAGAGCAAGAAAAAGCAACTTAGACCCATGCATTACAGCCACCCCTACATAGTGTAGAACGTCTCTAGGCTTTAAAAACTTGAACAAAATAAAAAGGAAGAACCATAATAACAACATATGAAAGTAGTAAAACTAGTTATTGCTCATTGAATGTTTTTTTGAAGCAGCAGTTAGTTTTAACACCCTTTAAAGATCTCACATTTGATCCTCACAGTGATTTTGTGAGGCAGGTGCTGCAATTATCTCCATTTCACATATTAGAAAACTACAGCCCAAGACAACGGCCCAGTGTTTCTTATAGTGAGCTCTGGGCCTCTTAAGCTTATAATTTTATGCATGCAAGAGGAAGAAGAAAAGAGGAATTATGTGGCCATTGGTTCCCAGCCATCTTTTTGGGAAGGTTAGGGACCCATGATTAAGAAAGCAGCTTTCTTTTAAAGTTGCTTAAAATTAAGCATTGAAAAACAAACAAACACTGAAAAGATATGGATATAAAGAGAGAGAGTTGCAAATCAAATGTCAAGTAATCCTGAGTCTGAGATATGATTTAAGTCATGGAGGATTGGAGTGTTTCAGTAAGTAGGAGAGACTAGGCACACAGGGCTGGGCCCCGACTGTAGGTAGCCAGAGTGAGAGGCAAGCAAGAGGAGCCTATGACAGGATAAATGTGTCCAGCTAGCATGGGAGGGGTAGACATGGTGGCAGCTGAGGTGAGTAGTTAAATCGAGGGAGGTAGAATGCCATACTCTTGAATGTGAAGCAAAACAATTTACAATGCATAAAGTAATGGGAATTGCTGGTATAATTTAAGTAAAGAAGTGAATGTTAAAAGAAATGCATTTGACAGAGTAACTGGAAATGTAAATTGAAGTGGTCTGAGGGATTAGAGTCCAGGAAATAAATGACGTAGCTTTCACATCCACCTGCGAGCAACCGCAGGAAAGAATGCAGCAAGGCACTGCAAGAAGACGTAGGAAGGAAGTGATGGTTAGACGTTGGGAATCCTTCACTCGAGAATTCTAGTAATCGGGATAATTTATGGTAAGAAGTAAGAGTTTTGAGTTGTGGACAAGAATTTTCAAAACAAAAGAAAGAATTTTCTTTTTTATATTTTGTTTTAAAGAGAAAAAACAAAACAAGAACAAATAAGACCCTAGGC
>PVKN010025967.1:0-13958 GCA_004027915.1 Capromys pilorides
CTTTTCCTAGTACTGCTCTTCCAGAGGGTGACTGAGCCTGGCCAGTGCCTCTCTGTGGATTGTAATGAATGTTCTAGAAGCGTGAGAGCAGGCCAGGAGCATGTCCCATTCCCTGGGTGCAGGTGACAGATGGCCTTGGCAAATCCTGTCACAGTACAACTCCCCTGCCCCTCCCCAGGATGTAGACTTCAGTAGCTTTAGACTCAGAAGCTTTCAAAAACGACTGGTCCGGGTTGAGCTTTGCCATTTATACCAGCTCCAGACTCTGGACACGTTCCTTATTTGAACTGGCTCGCATGAAAAATGGGTGTAATGATCATCCTGATCTCATACAATTGCTGGAAAACTTAAATGAGGAAATGTATATAAAATACTTAGAAGAGCGCTTAAAGCGTAGTAAAGCCTTTGCATAGTAAAGCCCTACACTGCAAATTCCTCCTACGACAGCACAAGTCATGGGGTTTCTCACTCTCCAGAAAGATGTGGTGGCTTCCAGAATGCCCAGCTCAGCCTGGGACACGCTGAGTGGGGGCACGCAAAGTCCCCAGCCCTGGTGGCGCAAGATCTCCCCCTCCACAGGGCTTCGCTCCAGAGAGTCCAGCTGGGCGCATCTGGCTGGGGAGATTAAATTATTTTTGAATTCCTAACTGAATGTTCTTTTAATGGAAACTTAATGACAGGCATTGAAATAGATTTCCTCCATAACCCCTCCTCCCATCGCGCCCCCCCCAATGGCTCTGCGTCGCGCAGATCCCGATAACCTTTCTTCCCGACCCCTGGACTTTTATCTCCCCAATGACAAACAACCCTTGCTGGACAGAAAGAGGAAATTCCAGTCATTGTTCTCAAACTTCTGGCTTCCAAAATAAAATGCTCTATCTCCCCTGTCAAGCTTTGATTGACACACACTTCCTGTAATGGCAGACTGTAACGGCCCAGGGGCGGGGCCAAAGGTTCATTTGCATTCTTTCCACCACAGCTTTAACTAGGTTTGTGTTACACAAAGGTAGGTTCCCCATGCCATTCACAGAGGCCCTGCTGAGAGCTCTTCTCTTGCTTCACGAAAGGAAGGATGGTGAGCTTTCCGAGGAGCTTGCAATCCCCTTGGGCAGCGTTTCTTTATGGTCTGCTGTGGAGATGGAAACACGCCGTGATCACCTCACTTCTTCCGTTTGCTACCCAAAGACTCTTTTCCCTTCTACCCTTTATTAAAGGCAGCCTCCCAGGGCTCCACTCAAGACATTGGCCCTTGAGCCAACCAAGGCCCAAGAAGGCTACTGTAGGTCCAACTGTCCAAGTTAGAATCACAGTTACAACAGAGAAGCCCTCCCGACCAAGGAAAAAATTTGCATATGATAATACATTAAAGAATATAGTTTTGTTAAGGAATAAGAAAGATAATTGCTTTTGAAGGGGAAAATCAGTAAATATAGCAGTGTAACACACCTATGGCTAATAATAGTACTGTTATTGTCAGGTCTTACTAAGGAAAACATTACTGTACAGGAATAAAAAGGCAGCCCTAGTTTTGGCCTTAACCTAGAAGCCAGCTGGCCGTCTGGAACTTTCCTGTCTAGTTCCTTTGTTTACCTAGTTTCCATGCCCTGTGATCCCTTCTCTCCAAATGTTGAGTTCCCTTTGGAATTATCAAAAGTTACCTTCTCCAGGTTCATTTTCAAGGGGTCTTCGTTGGATTTCTTAATGATTGTTAGAGGTTCATTTGGTATTAAAAAAGAAGACTTCAATCATGGAGTAGTTTGATCCATGGAATATTGGAATATTTGGAAGCAAACAAGTTTTCCATAGAATAATCCAGAAAAAAAAGACTAATCAGAAAGATTCTGGGCATTTGCCTCCATCAGCAATCAAAGAGACTGGTCTGCTTCTGCGCATTGTCCTGCCACCCGTCCCCAAGCCTGCTGTGAGGAAGCGGGGAAGACCAGAGGACTGAGCTCAGACGTGAAGGACCTGAGTCCCTCTGTTGCCCCTCCATTTTATAAATGGACATAGGACCATACATCCTCTTGATGAGGGAGTGGCAGAGAATTCTAGCTTCTTCAAACTTGTGATACCTGGATTTTTTTTTAGTCTTGACAGCAGAGTAAGTTCTGATCTCAAAACATTTTCAAGCAAGAGTAATCTTCCACAGCAGCCAGTTGTGCCCCCTGTTTTCACACTGACAAAGTGTGAAAAGCATTCCCCTTGGTCTGGGTCAGAAGGACAAGAGTATATGTATGCATCTGTACAAACTCCCATCCAAGCAAAGACGGACACCTGTAGGAACACCTGCCAGCACTGGGGCTGCCCAGACTGAGGGAGCTGCACCGGAAGGGGCGGGTCTGCAGCCAAGCTCATTTCCCGCCTTGGTCAAGACAACCAGCACCTCCTATCTGCATGCCTCCTTCCCACCAGTTATGTGTTTTGCAGAAGGAGAAACTGTTTTCCCCAGTTGCCCTGTCATGTTTATTGCAATAAATAAATAAATAAATAGGAAAGCGGACACACCGTTTCAGGAAATTTAATATATTACTTTACACACTGAATCATTTTGATTCCCAAGCATTTTGATTTCCATTTTCCCCAAGATACATTTACAGTAATTCAGGTAGGGAGCCATGCAGTACATTCACATTAATACCTTCCCGCAAGGGATAATCCTTCCATTACGTTGGTCACTTTTAGGAACGGATGGGGGTGGCTCATAGAGACAAAGACATCAAAATGTCTTTTTGTTTTCCCTTTCCACTTCAGAAATAGTGTTTCAGTGCAAAGCCTAGGCACAGAAACACAAGAAGCTTCAACCATTCACATTCTGTAGCCTTGTAGACTGACTGCATTCTCAAAATCCTTATTACTATCTTGATGAGCAGGAAGCACTAACAGATCTGCAGATCCTTAATGTAGACTGAAATGTAGACTGAAAAAATATATCACCACTGCTTTCAACTCAAGTATTCTGTCTTGCAAGAAGTTGATCAAGATCCTAGAGTACAGATCTAGCCTCTACCTAAATGTACCACAGGAGATTATTTGAACCAGAGCCCAGTGTGGGCTGCTGCATGTAAAATCAGCCATAAGGCAAAGCAAGGTCATGTCCTTCAGAGCCCCTAGACTTTGCTTTCCCACCCTCCTTGTGACACACATGTGACCCAAACACAAGTGAAGCCTCCAATGACCAGTGTCAGAGAGCCTTAGGTCCTCAAGGTGTTCACTGCGTGCCAGTCTCTTCTTAATGTCCTTAGTTTGTCAAGGACAAGCTCCCAACTCAGGAGACAACTTTTCCATTGATAAAAGTCAGTGTACAAGTAAAAAGACATCATCCTTATCAGAATTAAAATAAAAATATACTTGTTCCCTAATCCTATTTGAAGCCTCTAACTTTTTTAAGGGAACTTTTACAAACACCTATCTTCTTTGGCCTGCCCATGAGGCTGTTCATGATTTCATGTCTTCCCATCAACACCATATGACCCAAAATAATTATATTCAAAGCCCCAAGTGAAGTCCTGTGGCTTTTGTGTGTGGTTTCGTATGAACATACCATCAGTGCTCACGTAGTAGCCCTACAGAGTCGTATATCCTGTAGGACCACAGTTATAGGGTTTAGAGGTCATCGTGCTATTAGACTTTGAAGGTTCATGTCCTGTATTTGTAGCCCAAACTGTTGACTGCTTCATAATGCAGAAGGCAGTAGATACCTAGAAAAATGTGGCTTCATGGTGAAAGCCACTGCTACATTTTGGTGTCATCTGTTTCATTGACTTCTGACAAGGTAAAGTTGGGGTTGTCATAGCCCAGTTTCATCCTGGCTCTAGCATCTCTCTCATTATAAAGGCACATGGCACAGTGTGGGGTCTCCACTTCTACTGTCTTACTAAAGTTATGGAAATCCACTCGGTATTTCCCTTCCTTGGTCTGGGAAACTATGGGAACAAAACGGTAACCCCAGAGCACCTCCTCTGGGACATACGATGTGCGGACTTGGCAGGTAGCACTGGTGGACTCCACCGTGCCATCTAAAAACACCACTAACTCAAAGTCTTGCTGGGAAAGGGTTTCTGCTGCCATGTGAAAGAAGGGACTACTGTGATCAATGACGTGGTAAATTGTTAGTGGGGAGATGAAGAATAAATTTTCATTGCCAGTATCAACTACGAAGTTGATATTGGTCTGATCCAAAATAATGGTTTCTCCTTCTGGAGTGACTGTAGTCTTCAGAAGCTTTCCATATATGTGACTTCCGATGAGTAGGCTCTTCCTAAGATTAGCCACTCGGATGAGGAGACAGAGCTTCCCACCCCGCTTACTGATCACAGCATTCTTGCTGAATGTAATAGTCTTGGCACGTTTCTTAGATCTGGAGATTTTGGCTAAGATGGCACCACACATAAAAGAATTAATGATAACACCAAGAATGGACTGGAATATCAGTAGAAAAATGGCAGTGGCACATTGTTCTGTCACACACCTGAATCCGTATCCAATGGTCACTTGAGTTTCCAGAGAAAATAGAAAAGCTGAGGTCATGCCATTTACATTCTCCACACAGGGGGTGTGATTGTCGGAAGGGTGGAACTCTGGGAGGTCTTTGTGAACATAGGCCACCACGTACCACAGGAGACCAAAGAGGAACCAGCTCCCCAGGAAGGCTGAGATGAAAACGGTCATTTTGTATCTCCATTTGAGGTCAAGCACGGTGGTCCAGATGTCCACAAAAAATATAAGTCTTGACTGTGCGCCCACGTTGCCAAATTCTATATTGCATCTCCCGTCTTTGGAGACCAGCCTTGTTCTCTGCCGAGAACGCCGAGAAAAGTGAGTGACAAGCCATTTGCGAAGATGCTTGAACATGCTTTGTGTCAACGTCCTGATCTGAAAGCACATCAAAGGAAAAGAAAAATATGATGATGTCCACAGCAGCAGCGAGCCTGCTGGCTAACATGCAGGCCTACTATGTGTGAAATTGGCATTCGGATCGCCTGGCTCCCTGACACCTTGGCAAGCTTTTGGAAGCTGTTTCCAATAGAAACTTTCTCCAGGAAGGCTTAAATGTAACACTAACAATGAAGACAAAAATTGACACACAGCCAGAGATCATGTATTCAGGTATCTCCTGACCTCAGTCAATGATACATCTTAAAAATATTTGGTCAAAATTAGTTTTGAAAGATAACTGTGGGGCCAGATTTTATACCTCAGCAGATTAAAGTGCCTGCTTAGGCAAACTCAGGGGCCAGGGATTGCATCCCCGAGTACCATGCCAGCCCCGCCCCTGGGATACCCTGAGACTGTAAGACTGAGCATGGTGGCATACACCTGTAATTCCAGCACTTAGGAATCTGAAAGACAGGAAGGATCATTATGAGTCTGATGTATGTAGTGAGACCCTGTAGACCCTGTACTAAATACATTAAAAAAAATAATAACTATGGCCTATGCTTTTATTTGACATTATTATGCAAATTATCCTCTTCTTCTTTAATAAAATTAGCCTTCTGATAAGGAATAATTTCTGTGAAATCATAAGCCTGAAAAATTATATTTTGTGAGCTATAAAAATAAATGGAAAAAAAGAAATATTCATCAACATACTACCTAAATTATCTTGTATATTCATTTGTTGATAAAGGAAATTGACACCCAGAAAATTTCAATGATTTATCCAAAGTTAAATACCTAACCAGTGGCAGGATAGAACTGGAGCAAAAGCCTTCCTGCCTGCAGCCCAGGGAAACCTCTACCACCCTGTATCCCAGCTAGCAAATTTTTCATCCTAGAGTCAGATGTCCCTAACTAACACACATTCTGATGAGTACAGAATTGGTCAAATTTCTTTATATGAAATGACTATTTGGAACAGAGAATGGAGCATACCATACAATGTCAGAGGCCTTCTCAGTGTATCTACAACCCTGCACCTCCTATCTCTCTGTGCTTTGCCAATGTTTCCAACAAGAACAGTAAGAGGCTGTCATCCCCTCTCAGCCTTCCTTCAGGGCCCAGAGCTACGAGCTGGTGAACCCTGAACACTACCTCATCAAGCTCATTCTTAGATCTTAGACGCTGGCACAATCTACTAGTGCTTACTGTTTATTCCACAAATACAAGTGGACCAATTCACTGACTATTCAACATGCTATCCACTCAGTGGCTTCTTATCAGTGCATTTTTTGGTGACTTCCATTTTACAGCAGAAGGGTAAAGGGACTTTCCCCTAAATTGTGAGCAGTGTTGAATCTCAGGGGTTACAAACACTAGACTGCCTCTTCCCCTTCATCAAAGAATATCAAGGTGTGTCCCCCAGTTAGCGATGCCTTCATGGTATTTTTCATTCAATGCAAATATGTTTTTAAAATAGATTTCAAAATCCCCCTCCCAAAATATGTTTATTCATTAAAAACAAGGAAGTGAAACCAACTTAGTGATACATTTTCAACAAAAGTGATATTCCAGTGCATTGCTCAAGTCCTCAAACTAGGTAAAAACACAGAAAGCCAACTGGAGTAGAAGCGGTGAAAAGAAAACCACAACTAGGGTGATTTGAAATGTAAAAGACAGATTCTAAAGATAAACACATGTGGACGAGGGGGGAGGGCAGTGGTGGTGGCAGGGGCTACCAAGAGAGCAAACAGGCATGTGCGCCCTCAGGGGACCTGCCCAGTCCTCATGAACCTCAGATCCTCAAAGAGAATTAGGCAATGTCCCAGGTGAGGCACATGGGGGAAGCAGCCTCGCTTCGCAGTCCCAGCCTGTCCCTTGCGCATCTGGCAGTGTTCAGCGCTCTCAACGCTGACTTCTCCGTGTGCTGAGCAACTCGGAGTACTCACCCAGGTCTTCACACAGTGGCTCTCACCTTCACTAGTCAATTCTAAGACAATATTTATGAACAGAATCCATATTCTTGGTGTCTCACATTTTAATTCCAAAGATATTTTCTAACAGCATCTCCTGGGGATTTTCCCCACCAGCACCTTCTCGAGCTTCTCTGAGATTTGTTCTGCTTTTGAAGAGTAAGAATACTTCTATAAAATGAGGAAGTACCCCCTGATATCTTCCTTGGATAAGTTTGGGTTTCCATAACTACATTAGTCGTAGAACCTCTGGTGGGCCCTATGCAGAGATGAAACAAAAGCAACCAGCAGCCTATCATGCATTTCCCAGATTGCCTGTACTTACCAGAGTCTTAATAACATTCTGGCTTGAGGTATCCATGGCTGGGATAAGCAAGGAAATGGTGGTGTTAGGAACTGGTCCTGCTGCAGGCTGGTGTCTTTGAGACCCAGCCCAATCTATCCTAGGCTTCAGCCAGTGGACTGATGCTAATTGGTATTAGCTCAAAAACACTTGATTCCATGGTGGAATTGTGTGGCTGAGCCCAAGGCACAAAGTGGTTCTTGGACCAAGCCCCAGGTCAGGTATATATATTTTTCCGAACCTCACATGGCCTGAATACCGTCATGCTAAGACATGACAAACCACCAGCCCAGGTGCCTAGGCAGCAGGCGGGGGCTGGGGCGCAGCATTACTCTCCTTCCTTTGCCACGCTCTACAGCTCTCTCGCTGTGCTCCTAAGTCATGCCACATAACTTTTGGCCAGAATTAGTTATCGTGCATCTCCCAGCTTATTTTCCAAAACACATGGAAACGCTGGATTTTCCAAGTGTTCCCAACACTACAGGCAACTCTGTGAACGTAGACGGAGACATAATTATGAGATGAAAGTAAGATCCAAACCAGAAAGAAACAAGATACTATGCTAATCTCTCTCTAGCATTGTCACCGTTACGTAAGAAAGTGGAACTTGAAGGAGGCTTTATTGTTGGATTTATTCAAGAAAACCTGGGATTTACTGAAGGTGTTTTTCACACATAGTGGATTAGCCAATGCTATTGACTTATTTGTCCACAGAGTGAGAAGAATTCATTGCAGACAATGCAAGGATACTGGATAGACTCATGCACTCACCAAACCCATCATTCGCACAGAGACCTGATATTGCACGTATCCTACTTTGCTTAGATAAAGGCCCTTAATCTCACCATGGACAGGACCAGTGTGTATTTTATAAACTATTATGTGCTTAGAGATTGTCCCCGATGGCTGATTGTTACACAACATGTTCAGTTTTTAGGTCTCATTCTATTGAAATCAGTAAATCTTAATGGCAAACAAGAGGCTACACATTAACTAATATTTACCAAGGTATCCTTGGTGGCCAGGGCAAAACAACTGGATCACATTATTGCCACTTTTCCATTATGGCTTTGCCTTCTTGTTCTATAAACAGCTCATTCCCTGAAAATATTCTTTGTGCACACCCCAAACACTGATGTACACTTATCCTGGGGGACTTCAGTGTCAAACAAAACTCTTCCTTTTCTCCAGGATCTCACAGTCGAGTGAGAAAGTAAACTAAATATATCACCATGTACAAGGTAATACAGTTTGTAAACCCCCATGTACAAAAAGCACCTTTGCTATATGATTTCCCATTAGCACCAGATCCACCATCAGGGACGACACTTCAGCGGGGAGCAAGCTCAACCTGCTTACACGACATTAATTTGTTTATCTAGTATTATTTAATGATGGTGTGTCAACACTGCTGTGTATGCCAGCCACTGTGCTAGACATCCCAGAATCAACCATGGACCAAACCTGCCCTAGTCCTTCTTGTCATGCAGCTCCCGAGGCAGGTGGGTGCCGAAGTGTAGATAAGTCCATAAACAATGAATGCAGGGCAATGCTGATGGGAACACCCGTGCTGAGAACCAGAACAGAGACACCAAGGCCAGGGCCTGAAGCTATATTAGTGTCACACATAGTAGAGGCTCTATGAATATTTGCTGAATGGTGATGAACAAGTGAGTCAATGTGTTCATAAGGTAAGGCATCTGCTGTCTCTTGTGTTGCTTGGGCTGCCCTTGTATTAGAGGTACTTCAGGAGGAACATGGTTGAGCATGTTGTGATGACTGCCCGAACTTAACTGGATGTGTGACCCATGCAGAAGTGAGAGTAGAAAGCAAGCACAGGGAAGCTGAAAGAAGTTCCAGGTAAACAAATCATAGAGGCTGAGGGACCTTAGTGACAACTTGGGCTATGTTATTGTTGCAGACCTACAGGAAGAGAAACTGTAGAACAGCAGGGACAACCCATAATTCTAAGTACACCCCAAGTCTCTTTCATTGAAACACCCTTGAAATTCCTGAAAACAAACAAAATTTCCTTCTATTTCCTTTTACCTGTAATAGTATGCAGACACATTTGTATGTCAATCAAACCCTCTTCACTCTGTATGCAATATCTAAAGTTCATGTTCATTGCTAATTTGAAGAACCAATTTTAATTTCTCTAAGGGCCCCCATCTCTGAACAATCTGCGCTGAACCGGGGGTTGCATGTAGCATTTATTCCACTGACACCCAGTACCCATACTGCAGCCATTCATCAGAAAGGCAGGTAGAAACTGTGGCTGCTGCTATTGCTCATTTAGAACTTAGGCTGTCATTTCTCTACACAAACGAAAAAGGCACTTGGCTGTGGTTTGCCTTTTAGATAAACTACTCAGAACCATAGTTAACCTCAGGACATTTCTGGAAGTCAGACTTGTATGGTAGAGCTAGGAACTACGAATTCTGTGGCCTGAAAGTGGATGTCACAAAACAATTCTCTCCAGTCCCTTGGCAACTGTCACACAGAAGAAATTCAAGTCTCTGTGAACGTTTATGACTTTGTTTCAGGTTGGATCACCAAACGCTTCTTGAGGGCCTCTCATAGCAAAGTATCCAGCGGGATAAAGGGCTGGCTCTCCGCCTTCTGCGACAGCGTGACTGTAGCAATGCTCCGCTTCCTGAACATCTCCTAAGCACAAGTGCTATGCTAGACGACAAAGTGACGGCCCCTTCCCGAGCTGTTCTTACAGAAGTCACCATCACCATTCGCAGCACAGCAGATTTACTGAAGAGGGCTGAGGATAGGATGTTAGGCGGCAACCAGGGACAAGACCCAACACACTGGGTGTCAGACTCATGCTTTGCCCCACACCCATGCTGAGGAACTAAAACAAGTGCTTCTAACGGCTATTGTAGGGGACTTCCTGTTTTCTATGAAAATCATCTCAATCATTCAGAAACAGCCAGCCACCCAACAGGATTTGCAAATGTTTAGAGCCTTGAGGAGCCTCTGAACACCCAGATCCCAGTCAGGCCATATCCAGTACATAGTAGACAGAGGGTGGCATTTCTCTATTGGATGCCATGCCAGAGACTTAGCTTCAATGTCTTGGGGGCCAGTGGGCTCTTTTTTCAGTGGAATTTGACAAGGATGGTGGAAACGTACTTTCCTGGCCTCATGGGCATCTGGACCCAGGCCTTTTTAAGGCTGGTGGAGAGCAACACTGATGAAAGACCCCCAGTCATTGGCATGGGTTTGCCCAGCACTCTTTCTGTTGCAAAGCCAGCCTATGCTGGTAGAGGGCACAGATGAGGTGCCAGCCTTCCCAGACTCTTCTAGTGAGGAGAGCTCAAGAATAAAAGCCAAGGAATCACAAATTCTGACGCTGTCACAGGCGCACTGTCCTCTAGGCATCTCAGCACCTGCTGGCCACAGTAGCATTATCTGAACCACTTGGTGAGCTACATACAGGAGATAATGAGGAGATAGGAGACCTGGACCAGTAGTGCTCCCAAAACAGGGGACACCACAGGTAGCTTAGCAGAGGGGAAGGGGCTCTGGTTTGAGTAAACACAGATATGGACCTGAAGCCCAGCTCCGCTGCTGATCAATGGCCAGGTAGTCCAAGAAAGCCACTTAACTTTCTGAGCCCCAGTTTTCTCATCTGTGAAATGGCTACATTAAACATACTCAAAGGTCACGGTATTATTTAAATGCAATGGCATGAATAAATTTCCTAGAACATACCTATCATGCAATAAATAGTGGCAATGGCTGTGATTGGTCTGCACCTTTAAATTAGTACAGTAATTTAACCAAGTGTCATTGACTACAACCATCTTATCTGTCAGGTACGGTCACACGGGCTGTATGGAGACCACAGCCAAAGTGAAAGGCATTTCAAGAGAGGGGCACGAAAGTTCTGACCACAGTCTCAAGTATGTAGAGCCCACCTCCCACCATGGGACAGACAACAATGCAATTTAATAAAAGATTTGTCTATCATTATAGCGCAGCCCTTGTCTAGGAGAGGTGGGAACAGGAGAGAGGGAGAAAACCATCCTTGGCAAGGCCAGAACGAGGCATGGTGCCCAAGCGTGAGCCTGCTCTTCTCTTGGTCAGAGTCACTGACCACACACATACGTCCGGAAAAGAAGAGAAAGCAGGACCTGGCCTCAAGAGCTGGCCTGGCCCTCACAGCGAGGTTCTGGTGCTCTAGTTCTAAAGATGAGGGATCTCCTCGTGCATCCATATCAGGCGAAACCACCATGAACACTGGACGTTAGTTGAAAAACAAGACCTCTCTGTAATCTTGTTTGAGCACGATGACACAGCCATTGTGCAAACCACGGAACAGCCAAATGGCCTCCTATCCTGGTTCCCACCAGGGACCGCCGCTGCCATACCAATAACAGCCTTAGCCTCATGCCAGAGCATGCTCCTTCTGGCTAATAAGATTTATTAGCATAATAGGTTAATATTGGCATGTCCATACTTCCTTCCAGAGTAAAGCATCTTTTCCATAAGCCTTCAGAATGTAAAATAAGTTTAAAGCCTACAAATCTTACTTAAACCCTCTTCATCCCTTCTAGTGAGGCTCCCCACCCTAGAAGCTCATGGTGTATGGAGCTCATGGGCTGGCTACAAAAGTCCAAGTGCCCCAAATATGGGGTGTTCTTGGTGCTTTCTGGGTGAAAGACCCTGACAACACAAAAGGCAATAGCACACATGGTGTGATAGATATAACTAAGAGGTTATTAAAAATTATATTAAATGTCAATTGGGTGAGGGCTGGGGAGTAGCTCAGCAGAGGGCTGGGGAGTAGCTCAGCAGTCTAAGTGCCTGCCTGGCAAGCACAAGGTCCCAAGTTTGATTCCTGGAATCCCAGGTGCACTATGCCAGCCCTGAAACCGGTTATGGTGACACATGCCTGTTATCCCAGTGATGGGAGGCTGAGACAGAAGGATTATTACAAGTCTAAGCTGAGTGGCAAGACCCTAAATCAAAAGAATAAAAATTATAATTTAAAAAAGCCATGAGTGAGAACCAATTCCACGTTTGCTTCCAGAAATCATACATGCATGCATGCATGTACTCTATACATGTTTGCTTTCCTTATGAAGATTTGAATAATCAAGGAAATAGCCAAATGAAAATATCAAAAGCCATTCAAAGGAGTTAAATTGTTTAAGAGTTAAAATTTTTAAGTTCAGGTTTTGTATTCTGTCCCACTAACTTGCTCACCAAGATCTCCGGTCCTTCTCAGGTACTACCTACTGTCACCACAGAGACCACTGCCTCTCCAGGGATGCCACAGGAGGGAGTAAGCACTGTGATGTCCCCCTACGAGTGCAGGCAGCCCGGGAAGCCCAGCTGGTCCAGGGAAGGTATCTGTCTGGTAGATCCTTTGATACCCGCGACCATTGGCTGTGGGCTTTGGAGTCGGTGCTCTGGCAGCGGGACATTTACTCTACGTGCGCTTCCAGCGTCACTTCGTAGAGTTTTCCATAACTGTTTCTGAAAGTCTTTGGGGGAGTGCTTGCAGGTCATAGCCACACACAGGACCAGAGAGACACCTTTGTCTCTGCCTTGTTCAGAGTTTTCAAGAGAGAGTGGCACATCCCTGGGAACTCTGAGGACGGGTCCCAGGGGATCAAGGGTGCCTTCAGGGTCAACGGGAACACATAGCCATGCAGTTGGAGCTACTTGGCTCCTCCGGAGATCCCCTAAGAATTCCTCTCTCCTGAACTTCACAGACCACGGCGAGGGAAACACTGTCCCTGCCTCAATGGAGAAGCTCCAGGGTGGACAGAGTAAACCGGAGTGAAAGTGGAGGTACACTGCCCAAAATGAATCAAAGGGAAAACTGGGGCTGAGAGCTTTCTCAGAGAGCAGGAATAGCACAGGAAGCCTCGCTCTCGCGCTGGCCGGCTGGAGACACCGCTGCACGCTGTGAGCACAGCGCCCCCTGGAGCACGACGCAAACGGTGCCTCGGTGCAGCCGTGACACAGGGCCGAAAGCTCGCGGCGCAATGCTGCTGAGACGCAGAGGCAGCGCCTCGGCCGCGCATCGTCGTTTTTCGGATCTCCTAATGATTCTAGGGGTCCGAGAGCTGAGAAGTTAAATAACGTGCCCAAGACCACAGCCTAGAAGCCAAAGGAGCAGTTAGCCGGCTCTAGCTCCGCCCGAGTGAGAAGCCTTTGCTTTTAAGCTCTAGGGTGTAGCCAAGATAGTCGGCAAACAGCAGGAAGAGAGAGCAAACATTTATCCAACACCTGCTCACAATGTCCCCGGAGTGGTGAATGTCGACGGCCACTGTGGCAAGCTGAGGACACTCCAAGCCACCCAGCGGGCTAAGAAGAACCCGCCGGTGGTGGGGAGCTAAGCCCAGGCCTGGGGGTCAGTCCCACGGTCACACCCAGGTGGCCAAGGAAGATGCAAAGACGTGCACTAGTAAGGGGCTAGGGATGTAGCTCAATGGTACAAGTGCTTGCCTTGCAAGCGCAAGGTTCAGAGTTTAAGCCCTGGTACCAAAAAAAGACATGTATTAGGCGGCCCAGTCCGGCCTCGCGCTGGGCACGCTGCTTGGCCTCTCTGAGCCAGTCTCTCTGCGACTTCTTCTGCTGTGACACCCCGAGCTCTACCCTCCCCCATCCTCCCTCTACCCCACTTCTTAACCTCAATTTAAATGTCATTGCTAAGAAAGAAACTCAAATGTCACTTTCTCAAAGGACGAGGAGTTTCCTGGCCACTCTTGTTCACATTTAAAGCTGAGGGTGTCTCT